>WOXC01003884.1:600000-839716 GCA_011680675.1 Gymnobelideus leadbeateri
GACTGTTTTTCCAAATGAATTTTGTTATTATTTTGTCTAATTCTAAAAAGTAGTTGTTTTTTTTTTGTAAATTGATTGGTATGGCACTAAATATATAGTTTAGTTTGGGTAAAATTGTCATTTTTATTATATTAGCTAGACCCAGCCATAAGCAATTGATATTTTTCCAACTATTTAGATCTGATTTTATTTGTGTGAGAAGTGTTTTGTAGTTGTGATCATATAGATTCTGGGTTTGTTTTGGCAAGTAGATTCCTAAATATTTTATAATGTCTACAATGACTTTAAATGGGATTTCTCTTTCTATCTCTTGCTGTTGGGTTTCATTAGAGATATACAGGAATGCCGAGGATTTCTGTGGGTTTATTTTATATCCTGCAACTTTGCCAAATTTATTTATTGTCTCAAGTAGTTAAAGAGTGATAGTTTGGTCTCTTCTTTGCCTAATTTGATTCCTTTGATTTCTTTTTCTTCTCTAATTGCTACTGCTAACATTTCTAGTAACAGACTGAATAAGAGGTGTGATAGTGGACACACTTGTTTCACTCCTGATCTTATTGGAAAGGCTTCTAGTTTATCCCCATTGCATATAATACTTGCTGATGGTTTTAAATAGATGCTAGCAACCATTTTAAGGAAGGGTTCGTTTATTCCTATACTTTCTAGTGTTTTTAATAGGAATGGATGTTGTACTTTGTCAAAAGCCTTTTCTGCATCTATTGAGATGATCATGTGGTTTCTGCTAGTTTTATTGTTGATATGCTCAATTATACTGATGGTTTTCCTAACATTAAACCATCATTGCATTCCTGGAATAAATCCAACCTGATCAAGGTGTATTATTTTTGTGATAAGTTGTTGGAGTCTCTTGGCTAATATTTTATTTAGAATTTTTGCGTCTAAATTCATGAGGGAAATTGGTCTATAATTTTCTTTCTCTTTTTTTTTTATCTCTTCCTGATTTAGGAATCAGTACCATATTTGTGTCATAGAAAGAATTTGGTAAGACTCCTTCTTCACTGATTTTCCCAAATAGTTTGTAGAGTACTGGAATCAATTGTTCTTTAAATGTTTGATATAATTCACTAGTAGAACCATCTGGCCCTGGAAATTTTTTCCTAGGTAGTTCATCTATGGCTTATTTGATTTCTTTTTCTGAGATGGGGTTATTTAGGTAATTCACTTCCTCTTCAGTTAATCTGGGCAACTTGTAATTTTGTAGATATTCATCCATTTCACTAAGATTGTCATATTTATGTGCATACAATTAGGAAAGATAATTCCTCATTATTTTTTTTATTTCCTCTTCATTGGAGGTAGATCCACCCTTTTTCATTTTTGATACTCATAATTTGGTTTTCTTCTCTTTTTTTTTATCATATTGACTAAGGGTCTATCAATTTTGTTGATTTTTTTCATAAAACCAGTTCTTAGTTTTATTTATTAATTCAATAGTTTTCTTAATTTCAATTTTATTAATCTCTCCTTTGGTTTTCAATATTTCTAATTTAGTACTAAATTGGGGATTTTCAATTTGTTCTTTTTCTAGCTTTTTCAATTGCATGTCCAATTCATTGACCTCCCTTTTCTCTGCTTTAATTAAGTATGCACTCAGGGATATAAAACTTCCCCTAAAAACTGCCTTTAATGCATCCCACAGATTTTGGTATGTTGTCTCATTATTATCATTCTCTTGAATGAAATTATTGATTGTTTCTATAATTTCTTCTTTGACCCATCTATTCTTTAGGATTAAATTGTTTAATTTCCAATTAGTTTTTAGTCTATCTTTCCATGGCCCTTTATTGCACACTATTTTTATTGCATCATGATCTGAGAATGATGCATTTAATATTTCTGCCTTTCTGTACTGAATTGTGAGGGTTTTTTGCCCTAGTACATGGTCTATTTTTGAGTATGTACCATGCACTGCTGAAAAGAAAGTAAATTCCTTTTTATCCCCATTCAGTTTTCTCCAGAGATCCATCATATCTAGTCTCTCTAAGATTCTATTCACCTCCTTAACTTCTTTTTTGTTTATTTTGAGGTTAGATTTATCAAGTTCAGAGAGGGGGAGATTAAGGTCCCCCACTAGTATAGTTTTGCTATCTATTTCTTTCTCTAATTCCTTTAATTTCTCCTCTAGGAATTTGGATGTTATACCACTTGGTGCATATATATATTAAGTAATGATATTGCTTCATTCTCGATGGTGCCTTTTAGCAGGATATAGTTTCCTTCCTTATCTCTTTTAATTAGATCTATTTTTGCTTTTGCTTTATCTGAGATAAGTATTGCTACCCCTGATTTTTTTACTTTAGCTGAGGCATAATAAATTCTACTCCAACCTTTTACCTTTACCCTGTGGGTATCCCTTTCTTTCAAATGTGTTTTTTGCAGACAACATATTGTAGGATTATGGTTTTTAATCCATTCTGCTATCCTCCTCTGTTTTATGGGAGACTTCATCCCATTCACATTCACAGTAATGATGATTATCTGTCTCTTCCCCTCCATCCTATTCCCTCCCCTGTTTATGTTTTTGTTTCTTCCTTCTCCCTTCCCCTCCTTGAAGTT
Source organism: Gymnobelideus leadbeateri (assembly GCA_011680675.1). Taxonomy (NCBI): domain Eukaryota; kingdom Metazoa; phylum Chordata; class Mammalia; order Diprotodontia; family Petauridae; genus Gymnobelideus; species Gymnobelideus leadbeateri. Next base: position 602,578 of record WOXC01003884.1, read on the forward strand.
TTCCCTTTTGACTGCCCCCTCCCTCAGTGTTCCCACCCGGTGGCCCCCCTTCTTATCCTACCCTCTCTCCTTATTACTATTTCCCTCCCCTCTAATCCTTCCCCTTTAGTCTCCTCCTTTTCAACCCCCCACCCCTTACCCTTCCACTACCTATAGGACACAATAAATTTTTATATTTATCAGAGTAAATTACTCCCCATTTGACTCCAAACCAATGAGAGTAAATTTCAAACAGTGCTCCTCTCCCTCCCTCCTTTTCCTCTATTTAATGAATTTATGTGTCTATTCACATTAGAATCTTAATCTTCATTGATTAAGTTGATCTGTCCTTGAACAAGAACCAGTGAGCATAGTGTTTAAATGATGTTCCTCTCCCTCTTTCTTTCCATTCTACTAATGCCTCTTCACATGGAATATTTTACCTTTTCCTATCTCATCCTCTCCTTTTTCCCATTACAGTCCCTTTGATCCCCTTAATAGGTTTTTTTTTAAAGTCTTCAGATTAGTGCATTCATACCCACACCCTCTATCTAAGTATAACACTTTTGAAGGTTATGATAATTATAAAAATTTCGATATTGACAGTTATCAGCTCCACATATAGGGATGTGAACATTTTGCTCTTGTTGCATCCCAAGTAATGAGCATGTATGTATGAGTGTGGATTTGTGCACATATGTATGTGTGAGTCTGTGTTTTCCTTGTTTACCTTTTTATGTCTTTCTTGAGTCTTGTAATTGGAGATCAAATTTTCCATTGAGCTCTGGCTTTTTCATCAGGAAAGACTGGAAGTCCTTTATTTCATTAAATGACCATCTCCTTGCCTGAAAGATTATGCTCAGTTTTGCCAGGTAGTTAATCCTTGGTTGTAGTCCTAGCTCTTTTGCCCTATGAAATATCAAATTCTAGTCCCTCCATTCTTTTAATGTAGAAGCTGATAGGTCCTGTGTGATCCTAACTGTAGTTCCTTGATATTTGAATTGTTTCTTTTTGGCTGCTTGTAGAATTTTTTCCTTAATCTTGTAATTCTGGAATTTGGCTACTATATTTCTTGGAGTTTTCAATTTGGGATCTCTTTCAGGAGGAGTCTGGTGAATTCTTTCGATAACTATTTTATCTTCTGAATCCAGGACCTCAGGACAGTTTTCTTTGACAATCTCTTGGAGGATGTTGTCTAGGCTGCTTTTTTCCTCATGGCTTTCTGGTAGACCAATAATTCTTAAGTTGTCTCTCCTGGATCTGTTCTCTAGGTCAGTTGTTTTTCCAGTGAGATATTTTACATTTTCTTCCAATTTCTCAATCATCTTGTTTTGTTTGATTCATTCTTGCTGCATCATAGAGTTCTGAGTTTTAATTTCTTTGAATCTAATTTTTAGCGAATTATAGTCTTCAGTTACTTTTTGAAGGTCCTTTTTTAGGGAGGTATTTTCTCCAATTACTTCACTAATTTTACTTTTGAGACTTTTTTCCAAGTTGGTCACTGGCTCCCTGATTTGGTCTTTAAAATCTTTCTTAAGCTCCTCTAAGAATGCTATTTGAGCTTGAGACCAGTTCATATTTCCTACTGTGGTCTCAGGTGTGGGTAGAGAGTCCATACTGTCCTGTGTATTTGGTTGTTCTTGATCCACATAGTAGGCTTGGATAGACTTTCTTGCCTTCCCCTTTTCTTTCTCTGCTTCCTTCCTTCCCATTGTGATTTCCAGTTTCTTAGTTTCTCAGGCTATGGGCTAAGGGCCTGGTTGTTGACTTTGAGTGCTGTAGCCTCTGGTTGCCTAGTTTGAGGCTAAGGCAGGAATGCACTCTGTGAAGACTGTGGAGGTGAATTGATTTCTGCCTCTATACCCTTGGGCTAAAAGCAGGCTTTTGTTGGTGAGGTGAGGTGGGGCTTGTTGGGACCCCTCCCTCTCTTCTCTTCAGACTCCTGGTTTTCTCAGTTACATCCCTTCTTGGAGACTCCCAAGCTGTAGGCTATTTCCATTAACTTGGGATTTCAATCTGGGTGGGGGACTTATCTTTGGGTTTTCTACTTCATGTGGGAGGGATGGGAGGATCTGAGTGACTAGAATTTACTCTGCCATTCTAGCCCCTGTATTATACAGGCAGGCAGTTTCTAAACTTCCAGGCTGGGGGCAGATCACTGATGGAGAAGCTGCTATCTCTGCTGGGGGCCTGATTCTCCTACCTGGTTCCAATGATTGCTCCCATCTCCTCATGAGATGAAGGCAAGATGACTGTGATTCCTCTTTGGTAAGTCTGCTGGCTGGGGCTTCTCTCTCTGGTGTAGTCTGCTTGTCTGCTCTTAAGTCTGAGCTGTGCAGACCCCACAAGTTCTCTTACTTTGTCCTAGGCATGTCTGTGTTGATGATTCAGGAATCGCCAAGCTGCTGGTGTTCTGAGGTCCCTCCAGCCAGCTGCTGGCCCGGCCGCCCTGGGGCTAAAACCAAGGCTCAAGGGGATCTGGGCTCAGCTCTCAGCTTGCTGGGCTGTCGGCTCCTAGAGCACTGTGCTGGCCCTTCCTGCGGGGCTGCTGGGCTGTCCTCAGAGGGAGGTGCTTCTCTGTGTTGTTCTGTGGGTGCTGGGGCTCCAGAAGTTGTTCAGAGTCCCCTTTTACATGGTTTGGAGCTGATCTGGGGGGAGAGCACCTTGGACTCGCTGTTTCTACTCCGCTATCTTGGCTCTGCGGCGGATCCAATCTTAAAATTTTGTACTAGCCCTCAACTACTGAGGTGACTATTCAGGCTGCTGCTTATCTTTGGGAAAACCTAAAAAAAAACAATTTGTATGTTTCCTGATTGCTAAATCCTGAAAATGCAAAAGAAAGAAGATAAATACTAACTACAAAGGCATTTATTCTTGTGTTAAAGAAAAGTTGGAACATTACTATGTATTCTTGTTTTACATCTCTCTCCTTCCTAAAGAATTCTTAAATTCATTTTTAGATATCATCTTAACCAACTTACTCTCACTGTCATTCTTATTTTTAACAATAGTTGGTTAATAATTCTAAAAAAGAACCAAATGGAATTTTTGTTCATAAGAATTTTAAGTATAACTTGAGCATACAGAACACAGCAAGTTTAGGAGTTTTTGTTTTGTGTAAAGGTGTAGTTTTTAAAAATTAGAAGTCATTTTTCACAGCATCATTCTAAAAAATGAGCACACTTAAAATACATAATGGCTTATATTCATTATGCTGTAAGAGAAATAGAAAGTATTCTGGTTTAAAATTATGCAAACTTCCACTCAGTAGGACTTTAAGAGGTCAACTGTATAAATGTCTATTTTCATTACTCCTCACCTAAAGTCTTCTTTTCCCTTATAAATCATCTGATTCTGTTGCTACTGCTCTTCATTATCAATCCAACTCCATCTTTGTGTTTTGCACTAATGGAATATATGTAATATCCGACATGCAGAATAAATCAAGTAATTATGCCTTTTAACATCACTGATATTTTCAATATGGCTGATACTAACAGTCAATCAAAATGCCAAAAAGGTGCTTTGAGAATGTGTTAGTCTTCACTGAATTATGTGAGTTACAATGGACAGGGAGGAAGGAAAGGGGAGAAGGTCTTCAACTCTTGGTGTACTGTATCTTCTATAAAATAATCTGATTGCTCTTTACTAAGCAATTACTTAAAATATCCTGGACACACTATCAGAAATGGCCAGTATGATGAATTGTTTTAGTAACTGTACTTATCTGTTACAAAGGAGAAGTCAGTGAGAAGTAGAAAGCAATGTAAAAAATTAAAGAACACCAATAAAACATAAAAGAAGAGGGAAAGAAAATAAAATAACGAGGAAAGCTACCTTGAAAAAATGAAATCTGCTTTGTAAGCTGTCATATTAATGGTATCCCAACATTAAGACTTTCACAAACATTTCATATGTTTCAGGCTTATTATAACCAATTGAGGTCATTTTCTAAAATTCTGTGATAGACTGCACTACTGAATGGTACATTTTTTAAAAAATCCCTACTGTGAAAACTATCATTTAAAGAGACTGGGAACCATGTAAGTTGGATTCAAATAACTACAAAACATAAGATATCTGCAAGTCAATATGCCAGGGAACACCCAAGAATTATATAGATGCAATTATAAAACACTCTTTAAAGAAATGAGGAATGACAATTTGAGACCAAAAAATAAAATTTATTTAGAGGGAGAGATCTAGAATCTAATGAGGAAAATAATGAGGAATAAAAGTGGAATATCACTTACAGACCTTATATTATCAAGCTGTATTCATCAAAATCATGTAGTACTGCTTTAAAAAAGTAAACTAAATCTGAGGAACATAGTCCAGTAATAATCAAACACAATTACCTAGTTTGGATCAACTAAAGAACATGAACTACTAGGGAGAAAACTCCCTATTTGACAAGAACTATTGGGAAAACTAGAAAAGAGTTTGGCAGTTTAGTCAATATCTTATACCATATAAAAACAAGCTCAAAATCCATGCACAACCATAATATTAGAGGTCAAACCACTAAAAAACTAGAAATGAAATATGTAAGTTTCAAAGCAATGGCTAGGAGGTGAACCCATGTAAGGAACAAAAGCAATCCCAAAAATTACAATAGATGATTTTAATTACATGACATTGAAAAAGCTTTTGCACTAACAAAATCAGTGCAACTTGGATAAGAAGGAAAGCCACTATTAATGTGCTTAACATATTAATACCAAAACAGGAAGACCAAAAGTTGTGCTAAAATATGCTAAAGCCTCCTTTCAGGGGAAAGAGGACATCTCAATACTTTAGATACTAACTTTAAACTCAGTTAGAAAGGTCCCAGTTATAAGAAAGAAAAAAACAAACCTCTATTTTGGTGGTTTTCAAAACTTCCAGTGACAACTGAAAAACTATAATGAACAATATATGGATTTTAGCAACAAAAATAATCTCAAAAGGAATCATATTGTGTGATTTGGCTAGAATGTGTCGACAAAGAACACGAGACCCTTCTCACAACATCACTGAGAAAATTGTAGGGGTTTAGTGAACCCCAGGTTTCTAAATATTTATGATATTAAACAGAACAATTAAAAAGTACATAAACTCAGACAACTGCACTAAATGCTATGTAGTACACTCCAAATGTAATATAGAAAAGAGGTGATAAACATGTACAGTTATGTTAATAATGAACATATATAAGTTATGTAACATATTACATATAATATATTAATAACATTAATCTTTATACATACTAAGTAGTATACTATTTATTATTACAACTTTCCTCCCAAGATCTCAATGCATTTTAAATAGAACTTAGAGGAATTTTAATTCTATACCCAACCCTGATATTCACATCTTTGAAGCAAATTCTATTTTCTTATTAACTTCCAACATAACTTCAAATGTGCCTTCACAAGAATAGATTGTCCCAACAGACTGAAAGTTTTGGCAAAGGAAAATGGTCAGCCTGTGGCATGGTGGCAATAGCAGAAAAAAAACAAAAATAAACATAGTGAGAGCTTTAGTCCCTACCTAGGAGTTTGATGTTTCCTTTGTAAAAGTAAGGCAGGAATGAAGGAGAACTCTACCTCTGAAAGAATATCTCTGCTTTTGATCTCCATGCCTAGAATTCAAGAGGTAGGTTACATATTTGGGTTTGGTTCTATTTTTCCTCCTGACTATGAAGGTGATGACCTTGGATGTACTCAGTCAATGTAACTGTTATTAATGGAGGGGGGAAGTGATTCACAACTTAACTCATTGACACTCTTTCCTTTACCTTTATAGACGATGGAGGCAAAATATGGATCAATTCTCTGCTGCTTGTGCTAATTTTTTTCCTAACAATTAACACCAAGAAAACAGGTGCTCCATCAGCCACCACCATAGCACCCATATGTGGAACCAATAGTTATAGCAAATGGAAAAGTTTTGAATACTGTGGATAAGTTCACTTACCTTAGTAATGTACTTCCTAGGGATATACACATTGATAATGAGGTTAACACACGAATTGCCAGAGCTAGCTTAGTGTTTGGGAGGCTCCAAAGAAAAGTATGGGAGAAAAGGGGTATTTGACTGACTATCAAACTGAAGGTCTACAGAGCCCTTGTGCTGACCTCATTGTTGTATACTTTTAAAACCTGGACAGCATACCAGTGCCATGCTAGGAAAATGAATTGCTTTCATTTGAATTGTCTTAGGAAGATTCTGAAGATCAACTGACAGAATAAGATACTAGACACTGAGGTCCTTACTCAAACTTAAACTGCCAAACATTCAAACTCTGCTTTAGAGACCATGATTCTGATGGGCTGGCTACATTGTTTGAATGTAAAACATATGCTTGCCAAAAAGACTAATTTATGGAGAGCTCACACAGGGCAAGCATTCACATGGTAGACAGAAGAAGTGATACAAGGACACTCTCAAGGTCTCTCTTAAGAACTATGGAATTGATTGTGTGACATGAGAGACACTAGCACAGGACCACTCAGTATGATGTGCCCCTATCAGAGAACATGAACAAAGCAGAATTAATACAGGTTAAATGAAGGATGCACAAATTTAGGGAATCCACCCCAAATGTTCACACAGACTATTTGTGCCTGACCTGTGGTAGAGCATTCTGAGCTCATATTAGTCTGATCAGCTATAGTTTGGACACACTAAAACTTGACCCTAGCATAGTGATGTCATTTTGGTCCTCTTTGAGAACAAAGGAAAACAATCACTTAACTCAGCTGATGCAGTCACTGGATTTTATCACAGATGATGAAATTTTAATGTAGTAATAAGGTGTTAAACTAACTGTAAAATTATGGTTGTACCCAGAGAGCTCTTTATGAAGTGTGAACCCCTTTCTCTTGACAAAATTAAAGTAAATAACTTCACTGGAAAATTGGATCATTTTCAGAGTTTGAGAATTTGAAGGGAAGTAGGCTTAAGAACACTTTGTGGAGGAGATCCCTGTAGGCAGTGGAGGAGACTTCTTTTTCCTTACCTCCCCACTGGATATGGTGTCTACCTGTGATTTTCCCAGAGGGAAATAAGTCATCCAACAGTTTCAGAGTTTAGTAGTTTAACAAAGTTTGAGGAACAAAGGCTTCAGAGAAAGATACACAAAGACAATCAGTAGCAAGAGCAAGGGAATTCAAAGACTCCTAGCAGCAGAAAAGAGATCTGTTATGGACTTGAAAGAGCTAGCACTGGCCACTAAGAATGGAGCTAAGGAGAGCTCACATATGTACCTCACTAAACTCTCAAGTTGAGCCCACTCTACCTGTGGAAACTGAATTTGTGGGAGATTGTATCGTAGGTTTAAGGGAAGAATTTTTGTAGCTAATGGTTTTACTATGTCATATTAGAAAATGACTGTACTAAGAGCTAATTGTATCTAGTGGCTCATTTTTTTTTTTTTTTTTTTTTTGCTTTTTCAAGGGGAAAAGGCAGGGTAATTGGAGTTAAGTAACTTGCCTAAGGCCACATGGCTATTAAGTGTTAAATGTCTGAGGCCAGATTTGAACTCAGGTCCTTCTGACTCCAGGGCTGGTGCTCTATTCACTGTGCCAAATAGCCACTCCTAGTGGCTCATTTCTAATGGGAAGCACATGGGAGGGGACCTACTAATTTTAGGACTACTAAATATAACCTAGAACTCAAGGTAGCAGCCTCCTATAAGTTGAAAATTAGGGGAGTAGCCCAGAAGGGGTGTTAAAAATAATAGAAATAATTATTAAAATAAAATGCAGTACAATAAAGTTGTTAGATATCTTACAAATGTCACCCTGCCTGAACCCACATGACCTGCCCTAGAATTATTTATGATATATAGATATAGTGCTCAATATGCATTCTCATTGTCCTTTATAGAAGCAAGAGCATGAGGAAACCAGCAATATCTGAATTTTTCTAGAGATTTTAACCCATCCCAAATCACAGAATCAATAACATAAGTATAACTGAATTTAAGCAATTTAATGTTTGCAAAGTGCTTTATGTACACTATTTCATTTGATCCTCAGACAATCTGGTACAGTAAGGACTATAAATGTTATCATCCCTATTTTGAAAATGAGAAAACTGAGACTAACAGAGGTAAAGTGACTTGCCACCCCATGGTAACAAAGTTGTTAAATGTCAGAGGCAACAACTGAATTTAAGTCTCTTAACTTTAAGTTTAGTGCTCCTTCCAGGAACTTAACACTGCTTCTTACTGCTACCCTTCATTTAAGCAGTAAGTTTACAGGGTGATTGTTTTCTAATTTAAAGAAGATATTTTTTTTAAAGTCAGTGAAAACAGAAACAACCTGTGTCAGCTTTTCTCAAAGAAAGAAGAAAATATTGGAAGAAAATATTAACTTGTAGCAAATTTATAACAAATTCAAGGAAAAGTTTTTTTTTTAATTTGGTAATTCTATTATTTTAAATTCATATTCATGAAAATCATTTATCACTCACTATTATATTCACTGACTGAATCATAACAGTTAGAACTGAGATCTAGAAATAGGAATCTAACATTAGCATTTTACAAAAAGGAGAATGAGAACCAGAAAGATAAAGTGATTTGACAATGGTTATTTACTTAGCAAGTACAAGAAGTTTAAAACTTAACAACAAGTCCTATAACTCTAAATTCAGAGCTCTTTCTAGTATACTTATATGGTCAGAATCAAAATATGGAATAACAGCTATTGATTTCATGTACTAGATTTACCTTGAAGTGCCCATGAACTTTATTATCCTAATTCAAAAAGAAATGCACACATCTAAGAACAATGGCATATTAAAGGAACTACCAATCACACATCTGCACTTTCTTGGATTCATATTTAAACGATCAACGTTAATGACCTTTTGGCTCTAAGATAGGGAGTATTCTTTAACATTTAAGACATAGTGGTATTTGAGAAACATCTATTGTTGTAGAAGACAGTCTGATACTTTCAGAAACAGAACCGAAGAAATGGAGTTAAAAACATTCCTGAATTCCAGTGAATTTAAAAAGCAAAGTGATATATAAAATGGTGTGGGGGGGGGGGGCTTAAAAAGCACAATTCACATTTCTATTTTCTTGCGCTTCCAAGGAAATATGCATATTGGTAGAAATTTTAGCCTATAAGTTGCTCACTAAAAGATTGGATAGTTCATCCCTTTGCAAAAAATATTTTCATGGTGGCACATTGTGACTATACCTGAAATCAGTTTCAAACAGGTTGTTCACAGAGAATCAGATTCTCTGGTCTCAATTCCAAGATAGAGGGGAGCACTAGCAATTGCAGATCCACAATAATAAGGGAATTGGCCATGGTTCCAAGGACACAAAGAGTGCTAGCTCTAGTGACTACAAAGGAACAAGGTCCCTTCCTGGGTAAAGACCAGAGCAGTGACAATATCTCTCCTTAAATCATACAGCCTTAGATGTATCATCCAAAGCCCTACAGATCCCCAGAGCTAATTCCTAAAAAGAGCAGCACAAAAGGCCTAAAGCTTAGGACAATGCCCCCTCTACGCTGGGAGGATAACCTAACTTTAACACAAAGTTAAAAGTCAAGAAATAAAGTGAAAAATGAGCAAAAAACAATATATATATATAACTTGACCATAGAAAGGATACTATGGTGACAAGGCAGATCAAATCATGAATTCAGAAGAAGACAAAAATCAAAGAAGCTACATGCAAAGCCTCCAAGAAAAAGCAAAATTGGATACAAATCCAACAAGAACTACTGCAGGAGCTGAAAAAGAATTTAAAAAATCAAATAAGAGAGGCAGAGAAAAAACTGGGAAAGAAATGAGAGTGCTGCAAGAAAATCATGAAAAGAGTTAACAGTTTGGTAAAAGAGGCACAAAGAAAGTAACAACTTAAAAAAATAGAATTAACCAAATGGTGAAACAGGTACAAAAATTGCCTGAAAAAAGAATACCTTAAGCAGCAGAATGAGTTAAACAGAAAAAAAAAGCACAAAATCTCACTGAAGTAAATAATTCCTTAAAGATTAAAATTGGGTGAGTGGAAGCTAATGATTCCATGAGACATCAATAAACAATAAAGCAAAGTCAAAAGGATGAAAAAAATAGAAGAAAATATGAAATAAATCACTGGAAAAACAACAGACCTGAAAAACAGATTGAGGAGAGATAATTTAAAAGTTATTAGATTACTCAAAAGCCATTATAAAAAGAGCCTACATATCATATTTCAAGAAATTATCAAGGAAAACTGCCCTAATATCTTAGATCTAGAGGATAAAATAGAAACTGAAAGAATCCAAAGATAACCATCTGAAAAAGATTCCAGAATAGAAATTCCCAGGACTACTAAAAGCCAAATTCCAGAGCTCCCTGCTAAAGGAGAAAATATTGCAGGCAGACAGAAAGACACAATTAAAAAATTGTAGAGCCACAGTCAGGATCATACAAGATTTAGCAGCTTCCACATTAAAGAAGGAAAGAGTTTGGAATATGATATTCCAGGAAACAAAGGACCTAGGATTACAACCAAAAATTACCCACCCAGCAAAAATGAGTAAATTCCTTCAGGGTGGGGGAGGGGAAGAATATTTAATGAAATGGAGGACTTTTGAACATTCTTCATGAAAAGACCAGAGTTGAACAGGAAATTTGACCTTCAAATACAAAACCTGAAAGAAGCAAAAACAGTAAACATGAAAGAGAGATCATAAAGGAATCAATAAAGTCAAAATGTTTACATTCTTATATGGGGAGATGATACATGTAACTCCTAAGAACTTTATTATTAATAGGGCAGGTAGACAAGTATAGATAAACAGAAAGCATGGGTGTGAGGTAACAATGATGGGAAATTTTTAAAAAATTAAAATTAAGGGGTAAAAAGAAGGATGAACTAGGAAAGGGGGGAAGAGACAGGAGGAATGGGGATAATTATCTCACACAAAAGAGGAGCAAAAGTGAAGGCTTTTACAATGAAAAGGAAGATGGGCATGGGGGTAGGCAATGATTGAAACTTATTCTCACTGGAATTAGCTCAAGGAGAGAATAACATACACACTCAGTTGGGTACAGAAATCTGTCTTACCCTACAGGGAAATAGGAAGGGTAGGGGTAAAAAAAGGAGAAGGAGGTGTGATAGAGGGCAAGGCAGATTAAGGGAGGTAGTGGTCAAAAGCAAAACAAAATTTTAAGGAGGGACAGGGAATAAGAGTGAGGGAGGGAGGAAAGGGAGGGAGGGAGGGAACAGTGAGAGGAGGAGGAGGGAGAGAGGGGAGAAAGAGAGAGAGAGAGAGAGAGAATAGGATGGAAGGAAAGACAAAATAATCATATCTGTGAATATGAATGGGATAAACTTACCCATAAAACAGAAGCATAGAATGGATTAGAAAACCATAATCCAACAATGTACTGTTTATAAGAAATGCACTTGAAACAGAGAGATACACACAAAGTAAAGGTAAGGGACTGGAACAATATCTATTAAGTTTTAGCTGAGGTTAAAAAAAAAGCAGGGGTAATAATCACAACTTCAGACAAAACAACAGCAAAATAGACTTAATTAAAAGAGATGAGAAAGGAAAATACATTTTGCTTAAAAGGTACCATAGACAATAAAGTAATATCAATACTATATATATGCACCAAATGACATAGCATCCAAATTCTTAAAGGAAAAATCAAATTAATTAGATGAAGAAATAGACATTAAAACTATATTAGTGGGGGAACCACAACTTCCGCCTCTCAGAACTAGATAAATCTAACCATAAAATAAAAAAAGAAAAAATCAAAGGAGATGAATAGAATTTAGAAAAGTTAGATATGAAAGATCTCTGTTGAAAATTGAAAGGAAATAGAAAGAAACAGACCTTTTTCTCACTGGTATAAGATACTTCCACTGCAACTGACTATGTATTAGGTTATAAAGACCTTACAACCAAATATAGAAAAGTAGAAGTGTTAAACGCATCCTTTTCAGACTATAATGGAATAAAAATCCTATTCAAAGAAGGTAGGCCAAGTATGAGGGAACAGTAAGAAGACCAGAAACAGAGAAAAATGAAATTATGAAGAAAGAAGATAAAAATTGTACTTGGGCTTCTTAAATTCAATAGCATCTATGCTACATGAGTAGTTCACAATGATTTTTGTTGTTCATTCAACCCCAATTGGGGTTTTCTTGGCAAAGATAATGAACTGGTTTGCCATTTTCCTTCTCCAGTTCATTTTACAAAAGATAAAACTGAGGCCTACAGAGTTAAGTGACACAGGGTCATACAACTAGTATGTTCCTCAGACTGGATTTGAACTCAGGAAGAGAAGTCATATTGACTCCAGACCCAGCACTCTACCCACTGCACCACCTAACTGCCCTAGTTTACAATAATACAAATAGCTAATTCATTTTAATGGAGTATCTTTTCCAATCAAAATCATAAATATCTGCTCTTCCTTACTTCACATCTATTTCTCAAGCCCTTGCAATCAAGCTTGCAATTTGGCTTGCCTTTCATCTCTTTCATCTCAATTACTAAAAACATTATAGCCTTTTCTTAGCTCTCATCTTTCTTCACCTTTCTGCAATATCTGACCCTGCTGATCAACCCCTACTCCAGGATATTCTCTCCTGCTTCTCCTCCTACCTGTCTGGGCACTAATTTTTAGTGTCCTTTGTTGGACTATCATCAATGTCCCATTATTTATAATGTACAATGCATATCTTTGACTGAGGCTTTATTCCTGGGTATGCCTGTGCCTGTTTTCTGTGATCTAATCAGTCCTCAAGGGTTTAAATGCATCTCTGTGCAAATGATTCCTATACTTACATATCTAGGCCTACTTAGAATCAGTCTAACATTTCCAACTGCCTGACAAACATCTCCACCTAAATGTCTCATAAGCACCTGAAATCCAACACTTCTAAAATGTAAATTATTTTCTTTCTCCCTAAATCTATTCCTCTAAAATGTCCTATTTCTGTCAAGTCCTTTCCCCCACCCCCATCATCCTTTTAGTCATATTCACTTTTCATTCTAACTGAAAGAAATCTGTTCTCCATATACAAACATAGGATTATAGAGATAGAGTAGGAAGGGGCTTCAGAAAAAGCCTTGTCCAACTCTATCATTTTACTGATGAAAAACTGAGTCCTAAAGCCATTAAGTCACTTACATAGAGTATCACTTGTAAAAAGTGGCAGAACCAGGACTTAAACAATCAATAGACTTCAAAACTAACACTCCACTGCAAAAAGTTGCCAAGTCTTGTCCACTCTACCACTGCATCTCTTACTTCCAACACTCTCTCTTGCCTAATATGCCTACCACTCTAATTCAGGAGCTTATCACTTATCTCCTATACTACTGCAACTGCCTACTAATTGGTCTCCCTATCCTTCTCTAATTTATCCTCCACATATCTGCCAAGCTATTTTTAAGACAGAGATCTGACCAAGTTATTACTCTATTCAAAAGACCTCAGTGGTTGCTGTTGCTTTTAGGATAAAATTTAAAGCCCTTCACTATCTGGCTCCAATAAATCTTTCCAAAATGATTTTATATTATTACCCTTCACAAACTCTCAGTTCTAGTAAAACTGGTTCATTTCCTGTTTCTGAGAAATGACATTACATCCTTTGCATGTAATCCCACATCTGGAAACCTCTTCCTCTTAATATTCACCTCTTGGAATCTCTAGTTCCCTTCAAGAACCACTGGCTTCAGGAGACTTTTCATGATGCAATCAATTGTTAGTCTTCCTACAAACTAAAAAATATGCTGTACTTACTTCATATGTATTTAGTATTTACTTATCAAAATATTTATTGTATCCTTCCAATAGAACATAAGTTCCTTGGGGACAAGGATTGTTTAATTTTTGTCTCTGACTTCTTAGTGCCAAGAGGGCTACCTTAAACCTATTAGGAACTTAATAAATGCTCGTTGAAATAAATTTTAATTCAGTAAATTAGACTGATTCTTACTATAGGCATAACTTTGCCTAAGGTTCTAGAATCATATAACCTGTCAATGAGAGAAGAGACCCCACAGATGATCTTATCTAATCCCTTGGTTTTGGATATGATAAAATGCTATGCCCTTGTTATAACAACATCCTGAGTAAAGCTACAAGCAATAGGTGGAAATATTAGTTCATTTAATTTACAAAAATGCTAAGAATACCAATATATTAAATGAGATCTATCTGTTGGATAGTTAGATTTGTTCCATTCCATAGCCACATGTCAAAACACTGTGACAGCCCCAGTTATGAAAATGAATAAATGTTGAATTGGAAGCAATTAGCCTTAGCACAAAGAGAACTGGTCCACTACAAGTTCGTTCCCACTATTACAAAGAACTGGTGGTACCTTGGAAATGTCACCTTTGAAATGTGAAGTATGTTATTATTTCGGTAAAATTTAATAGTTTAGCCTCTACTTATCTATAATTTGTCATTATTGCTACAGAAGTAACACAGGGGATAGAGTGCTAGGTCTGGTTCCTGAGTTAAAATCTGACTTCAGACACTTACTAGCTCTTACCTGGGCAAGTCAGTTAACTCTGTTTGCCTCAGTTTCCTTATCTGTAAAATGAGCTAGAAAAGGAAACGGAAAACTATAACAGTATCTTTGTTAAGAAAACCCCAAATGGGGTCATAAAGAATTGGAAATGACTGAAACCAATGAACAACGACAAAGGTCAAAGTATATTATGCATAAAAGATTTAAAGTGTTGCTAACACTCAATTTTATATGAGTGATTGGTATACTAATCACAAAATATTCTTATCTATCATTTATTCAAATCTTGATGGTGTCCTAAATAATGACAGCCTTTTAGCCTTGTTCAAAAAACAATATGGTATCTGATTATTTTAAAATATTTTACAATTGGGGGAGGCCAGTGAATAGAGCACTGGCCTGGAGTCAGGAAGACCTGAGTGGAAATCCAGCCTCAAACACTTAACAAAAAACTAGCTGTGTGACCTTGGGCAAATCACATAACTGCAATTGCCCTACTTTCCCCTCCAAAAAGCAAAAAAAATTTACAATTTAGACCCATTAATTAGGATTAACTTTCCCCTCCATATCCTGTCCACAATGACTCTAAATGAGTAAGGTTTTAATTTTTTGTGAAAATGTCTTTTAAAAAGTTGCACACATTCATTTCAAAGCCTTGCTCTCCCAAGCATAAAACTGTTGCTTGGGTTAGAGATCTAATCATAAAACAATTATATAAAATATGTCAGGGCCAAAGAAGTCATTTGAGTTGAGTAAGCAGAAACAAAAAGAAAATATTTCATTTTTTTTCTCTCCTAAAAACGGTGGCTAATAATCTTTCCTGAATTTGGATTTAAATATTGAAAAGGTAAAGAGAGATTTGTAGAAACGCTAGTGGGCATCCAAAGAAAGTAAAACTTTCCTTC
The DNA here is from genome assembly GCA_011680675.1 of Gymnobelideus leadbeateri. Taxonomy (NCBI): domain Eukaryota; kingdom Metazoa; phylum Chordata; class Mammalia; order Diprotodontia; family Petauridae; genus Gymnobelideus; species Gymnobelideus leadbeateri. The sequence goes on from WOXC01003884.1 coordinate 617,962, forward strand.
CAGTTTGTGAACACATGCTAAGTTATGCTCTTAGCCTAAAGCTAAAGCAAAAAATTCTCAGAGTCAGTTTTGAGGTATGAGTGGTAGCATCTCCCTTGTTGAGATCTAATTAGATTGACTAGAAGAAAAATGGTAGATAGAAGGAGGGGAGGGGGAACAAAAAACAAAACTCTAATATATTAAACTTGTAAGCAGTTCAGAAAATTCAAATCCTGGCTTTACTGAAGCAAATTTTTATGTAAGCCATTAAGACAGTATACAACTTATGATTACTAACATTATGCAACCTCAGCTTCATGTGACAAGTTTAACAAGTCTTCAAAAGTGTAACATTTACAGTTAATTTGAAAATATAAGCGAAACAAAATAGGTAACAAATTTCCTGGCGCACACACACACACACACACACACACACAATTTTTTGTAGGATTTTACAATCATGTCAATCATCCCTAATATAGAACATTAATAAAAATTACAAAACCATTTGCTACCCAGAAAATTCTTGTGAAAGCGGGAAAAATGAAGAAAAGACTGCAGAAAGCCTTTCTTATCTCTACTCATTATGGTATCATAAGATCATAGATTTGGAGCTAGAAAACAACCTGGAAGTCACCTAGTCAAACTTCAACATTTTACATATGAGGAACTGAGACTCTGAGAGGTTATGTGAGTTGTCCAAGGCAATATTGCTAGGAAGTGACTGAGAAGCAACATAAAACCAGGTCTTCCTGACCACACTGCATGGTGTGGTTATTTTGACTTTCTGCAGTTTAGCATAACACATTTCTATACAAATACTTTAAATTCTGCCATGCTAATTGTACTGGATACACACTGAAACCTGCTCTAAACAGAATTATTTTTAGTCCCTTCAGCAAACAGTCTGTGTACATCAAGCATAGCTGATGTAAGAACAAGACATGTAACATTCAGAATTTATAACTAAGCATATAGGTACACAATTCTAAAGGTAAGAATTAATTATAAATCTTACAGATTGTAGATTAAGCAGGGTGACTAGTGAATGGGCATGATTAAAAATGACTACTACTCATTACAATAAAACAGGAATTAATGACGCAAATAAAGGTTTAATAAATGAGGAGTGATGGAGTCAAGATGTCAGAGAACTTGCTTGATTTTTGGCTCCAATCACCTCCAATACCTGTAAAAAAAATTGACTCTAAACAAATTTTAGAGCTACAAAGCCCACAAAGTGACAGAGAGAAACAAATCTCCTGCTGAAGGAAGCCTGGTAGGCCAACAGGAAGGGGCTATCACACTGAGCTGGGAGCTGAGCATAGTCCCTTGTGAGCTGTGTGGACCCAGACCCATGGTGGCCCCGACTAGTAACACAGACAGGTCAGAGCAGACTTCAGGAAAGTGAATCATCAGCAGCTGTGGTGGTTTCCAGACTTCTCAACTCATAAACACCAAAGAGAAAGTAAAAGGTCAGTAGGGAACCCTGTTGGAACTGAGTGACAGAAGAATGTGGTCTGTCCCTTACCCCTGGAGAGAAAGGTGGCGGAGATGGTGGCTGCAACTGATGCCACATGGTGTGTCAGGAGCTCCTGGCCTACAGATTGAAGGGGGACCAAGTGACCATTCAGAGGGTAATCACTCTTGCTTTGACCGGTTTGGATCTGGGTCACATTCTTGGGCAGTGGTCCTGGGGTGAGGAATGACAGTATGCCAAAGCTTGTAGGGGCTAGAGAGAAGGTGCCCTCCTCATAGCTCTGACAACTGCAAAAACCCTAGCAATTTGGTAAAAAGCTCTCTCCACTCTGGAAGCAGAGTTCTACCATGGCAAAGAAGTCAGAAGTCAAATAATTGGCTGCTAAGATGAACAAACAGAGGAAGCATGATCAGACCACAGAATCCTTTTTTGGGGACAAAGAAGATCAAAACATAGAACCAGAAGAAGACCATAAAGTCAAAACTCCTGCATCAAAAGCTTTCAAGAAAAATATGAATTGGTCACAGGATACAGAGGAGCTCAAGAAGGATTTTAAAAATCAAGTAAGAAAAGCAGAGGGAAAAATGGGAAGCGAAATGAGAATGATACAAGGTTGTACATGTGTAGTATATGTAGTAGATACAAGAAAATCATGGAAAAAACAGCCTGACTGAAGAAAAGAATACCTTAAAAAAACAGACTAATTGAAATGAAAAGAGGCCCAAAAAGCCAATGGGGAGAAGAATGCCTTAAAAAGCAGAACTAGCCAGATAGAAAAGGAATTTCAAAAACTCACTGAAGAGAATAATTCCTTCAAAATTAGATTGGAGCAAATGGAAGCTAATGACTTTATGGGAAATCAAGATACTATAAAACAGATACAAAAACTGAAAAAATAGAAGGCAATATGAAATATCTCATTGGAAAAATCACTGACCTGGAAAATAGATCCAGGAGAGATAAGATTATTGGACTACCTAAAAGCCATGATCAAAAAAAGAGCCTAGACATTATCCTTCAAGAAATTCTCAAGGGAAAGTGCCCTGACATGCTAGAACCAGAAGGCAAAATAGAAATGGAAAGAATTTACCAAATGCCTCTTTAAAAGATCCTAAAATGAAAACTCCTAGGAATAGCATAGCCAAATTCCAGAGTTACCAGGTCAAAGAGAAAACATTACAAGCTGCCAGGAAGAAACGATTTGAGTATTGTGGAAATACAATCAGGATAACACAAGATCTAGCAGCTTCTACATTAAGGGATCAAAGGGCTTGAAATATGATATTCCAGAGATCAAAAGAACTAGGATTAAAACAAAGAATCACCTACCCAACAAAACTGAGTATAATGTTTCAGGGGAAAATATGGCCATTCAATGAAGTAGAGGATTTTCAAGTATTCTTGATGAAAAACCACAGCTGAACAGAAAAATATGATTTTCAAATACAAAAGCAAGAGAAGCATGAGAAGGTAAACAGGGAAATGAAATCATAAGGAACTTATTAAAGTTGAACTATTTACATTCCTACAAGGAAAGACGATAATTGTAACTCATGAGACTTTTTTCAGTATGAGGATAGTTGAAGGGAATATATATGTATATATGCATACGTACATATATGTATGTATATGAGGATGTAAATGTATAAAAATATATATTTGAGCGTGAGTATATGTGTGTACATGTATATACAGAGGGCAAAGGGTGAGGAGAATATGAAGGGATGATATCTAAATAATAAAATTTAAGAGGTGAGAAAGGAATATATTTGGGAGGGAAAAGGGAGAGACAGAATAGGGTAAATTAACTCATATAAAAGAGGCAAGAGAAAACTGTTACAATGGAGGGGAAGAACAGAAGGGTGAAAGGGAGTGGGTCAACTTTACTCTCATTGAATCTGGCTTAAGGAGGGAATAACATACACACTCAATTGGGTATCTTACCCTACAGGAAAGTAGAAGGAAAGGGGATAAGGGGTGTGAGTGTGTGTGTGATATTAGGGAGGGAAGACTGAGGGAGAGGGTAGTTAGAAGCAAACACTTTTGAAAAAGGACAAGGACAAAGTAGAAAATAGAATAAGTGGGGGGCAGGATAGGATGGGGGAAATATAGTTAGTCTTAATATAACTACTATGGAAATGTTTTGCGTAACTACACATGTACAACCTATACTGAATTGCTTATCTTCCCTGTGTGTGGGGGGGGGGGGTGTGAGGAGGGAAGAAGGTAAAGAATCTGGACATCAAAGTTTTAAAAACTAATGTTAAAAAATGTTTTATACATGCAACTGGGAAGTAAGATATACAGGCACAGGGGTACAGAAATCCATCTTGCCCTACTAGACATTTGGCAGGGGGATTTGGGGGGAGGATATAAGAGAGATCAGACTTGGGGAAGGGGTATTCAGTAGGCTCACTATGTTGGGGTGGGGGTACAGGAAAGATGGGGCAAAAATTTGTAACTCTAAATCTTGTGGAAACAAATGTTGAAAACTAAAAATAAATAAATAAATTGGGAAAAAAAAAGAGAAATAGCTGACATGGGGAATAAGATACACAGGCAGTGGGGTATAGAAATCCATTCTGACCTACTAGAAAGTTAGCGGGGGGTAGGGGAGAGGATATAAGAGAATAGATTGGGGGAAGGGGTAATCAGTAGGCTTGCTTTCTTGGTGTACGTCTAGGGGAAAGATGGGGAGGAAATTTGTAACTCAAAATCATATGGAAATGAATGTTGAAAACTAAAAATAAATAAATAAATTGAAAGACTAATGATGGAAAAAATGTGGGGAAACAGTAGAAATGAAGGGGATCTTCACATGGAAAAACTCACAGGAAAAAAATGAGAAATATCCTAAAGAAAGAGGCCCAAAGAAAAGTAATTATGTATTATGAAGTAATATGAGAAATTTCCAGAAGATACAACCCCCCCCAGCAAAACAATAAGAATAGAAAATATAGCTATTATAATAAGAATCTTTGACGTGGTTAAAAATTCAGTAAGTGCTATACAGGAAGATCTGGCATCTAAAAAGATAAATATAAGAGCAATGAACAAAACACAAAGAGATAAGAATTAGACTTGACAGCTTAGAATATTTTGTGGAAAATCTTAATAAAACACTGGGTTTTCTGAACAAAAGAATGACTCAGATGAAGAAAACATACAGAGATAGAAAAATAACAAAAAAAAATACAGCAAAAATGGAAAGAGACTTCAGATATCTACAAATCAAAGAAATGGCTAGAGTGCAAAACTTTGTGAGAATTCTTAAGAATTACTTTTCTTGGGGCGGAGCCAAGATGGCGGAGTAGAAACAGCTCATCCAAGCCTCTCTGCCCCCAGATTCTCCACAAACAATGTAAAAAAGGACTCTGAAAATCTTCTGGAGCCCCAGCACCCACAGAACGACACAGAGAAGCTAACCTCCCGCTGAGGACAGCCCAGCAGCCCTGCAGGAAGGACCAGCGCAGTGGTCTGGGACCTGGCAGCCTGCAGCGCGCAGAGTACAGGAGCCAAGCCAAGCCGAGCCCAGGTCTGCATGAGCCGAGGTTTTAGCCCCAGGGCAGCAGGGCCAGCAGCCAGCTGGAGGAACCCCAGAACACCAGGAGCTGTGGCGACTCCAGAATTGTCAACATAGACTTGCCTAGGACAAAGTAAGAGGTTAGTGTCCTATGGACTTTGGGACCTGTATTTGGGGAATGCGTCAGCTCCCTCCCCTGGGGGCTAGAAGCTGCTGAGGAGACACGCCACTGTGTAGTTTTCAGAGGCATTTCCGGCTCCCAGCCTACAAATCGTGGGGAGATCCAGCGATCAGTCTTGGGGGTAATCGCTCTTGCTTTAACCTCCCTGGATCTGGATTGTGATCTAGGGTGGAAGTCGTGGGTGGGTTTACAGCTTGCCAGGAACGGAAGTTGCCCCCCACACGTTCGGGACGAAAATTCCTCTAGCTGGCCTTAAAGCCATAGTGTGGCAACAAGCCCAAAAGTCAAGCAATTCAGTGGCAACATGCCAAGGCAAAGGAAACAGAAAAATGCAACCCGAGACTCCTATTTTGGGGGCATAGAGCGGGAAAAGGACTGTGAGGTCAGAAGTCCTGCTCCAAAAGCCCCAGGGGAAAACATGAGCGGGATGCAGGCCATAGAGGACCTTAAGAAGGACTTTAAAAATCAAATAAGAGAAGTGGAGGAAAAATTGGAAAGAGAAATGAGAAGGATGCAGGAAAAGTATGAAATGAGGGTCAACAGCCTGACTGAAGAAAATAACACCTTAAAAAATAGACTAACTCAAATGGCTAAGGAGGCCCAAAAGGGCAACGAGGAGAAGAATGCCTTAAAAGTCGAATTTGCCAGATGGAAAAAGAATCTCAAAAGTTCACTGAGGAGATTCATTCCTTCAGAGTTAGACTGGAGCAAATGGAAGCTAATGACTTTATGAGAAATCAAGATGCTGTTAAGCAGATCTAAAGAAATGAAAGATTAGAAGGCAATGTGAAATATCTCATGGAAAAACCACTGACCTGGAAAATAGATCCAGGAGAGACAATTTAAAAATTATTGGACTACCTGAAAGCCATGATCAAAGAAAGAACCTAGAAACCACCCTTCAAGAAATTCTCAAGGAAAATTGCCCTGATGTTTTAGATCCAGAGGGCAAAATAGAGGTTGAAAGAATCTACCGATCACCTCTGAAAAAGATCCCAAAAAGAAAACTCCCAGGAATATTATAGCCAGGTTCCAGAATCCCCAGATCAAGGAGAAAATACTACAAGCAGCCAGGAAGAAACAATTTCAATATTGTGGAAACACAATCAGAATAGCCCAGACCTGGCAGCTTCTACACTGAGGGATCGAAGGGCATGGAATATGATATTCCAGAGGGCAAAAGACCTGGGAATGAACCCAAGGGTCACCTACCCAGCAAAACTGAGTATTTTGTTTCAGGGGAAAATATGGTCATTCAGTGGAATAGAGGACTTTCAAGCATTATTGAGGAAAAAACCAGAGTTGAATAGAAAATTTGACATCCAGACGCAAGAGGTAAGAGATGCCTGAGAAGGTGATCTGCAATACACTCAAATGCTCTTCACTGTGCCTCCCCTGCCTGGCTCCTAGATTTCTTCACACAAATATACTATCTTAATGTATACTGCTACGCCTTGACCTCCACTTCCTAACCTGTTTCTTTGAATAAAACGCATGGTTCTAAAGCCACCCTCCAGTCAATGGGTCTCATCTCACCAAGTGTCAGGGATATTCTACCTATGAAATCATATTGATATCCTAGTATTAAGATCTTACTTGTTACCTATCCTTTTGAATTTAATTGGACCTTCCTTAATTGCCTGTCCTGGACTATCAGGTCTATTTAGTCTCTAGTACCATCTGTCCCTGGCCTGACCCATGTCACTACTAGTTGAACTCTACCTGGTACTGACAGCATGATGAACTCCCCAAAACAATGTCTCATATCTACATGATGTGCCATGACTTAAAAAGCACATTCCCCACAATAATCTTTGAATAAGTCACAATCTTTCTGAGTTTATTTCCTCAGATGTAAAACATGGTTTGTTTGTGTTTCTTATATCACAGGGTTGTTATGAAAATCAAATGAAATATGAAATAAAGCACTATATAAATATAAAAAAAAAAAAAAAAAAAAAGAATTACTTTTCTTCCAGAAAAATATTATGAAATAAAGTATAAATGATCTTTTCAAGGAAATCACACAAGAAAATTGCTTGGAAAAATTGAAAGTGATGAACAAAGTGCATTATCAATAGAATACACAGGATACCATCAGGTAGGAGTTCAAATTTGAACTCACCTAGAAATGTAGCCATCAAAACTTAGATTTTTGGAAGTAAAGCATGTTTTACAAGGCTCTAGAAAGAAATAAACCACTTAAGAACAAGCACCAATTAGGATGATAAATGAAAAAAGAGTTACGTAAAAATCTGGTAGACCAAAAAACCAAACAGCCTTAATGTCAAAACTTGTCCATCTTGACAAATTAATCACACTTATTCATGAAAAGATGTTACTTTAATAGTATCAGAGACTTCAATGTCTTCTTTCCTCAAAAAGTCAGATCTGGGAGGAGGTTTTCAATTCATATTGATTTAAGGCAACCACTTTATCTTTTTTTTTTTGCTTTTTGGAGGGCAGTTGGGGTTAAGTGACTTGCCGAAGGTCACACTGTTAGTTTTTGTGTTAAGTGCCTCAGGTCAAATTTGAACTCAAGTCCTCCTGACTCCAGGGCCAGTGCTCTATTCACTGCACTGCACCACCTAGGCACCCCTAGGCAACCACTTTAAAATAAGAAATAAGTAACAACTCTGATTCTGAACCATAAGGAGAACAAAGGATCATGAAATTAGGGCTGGAAGTAACCTATCAAATCAATCAAGTCAAACTATTAAGTCTATCCCCATCATGTTGTAGGTGAAAAAAACTCAATCCCAGGGAGATAATGTGTTTTCCTCAAAGACACATAGCTAGAAAGGATCAAAGATGAAATTGGAACCCAGATCCTCTACTCCAAAGCCAGCATTCTTTCCACTGTATTATTCTGTCTATTGTCTCTTTGAAGTCCTATTTTATGAGACAGTCACTGAGGAAATAAAACTAGGAATTAAGGAGAAAACTCCAAAGAAGGATCATAGGATCATATCATAGATTTACAGCTACGAAGGTCTTATAGGTCATCTTTTCTAAACCTCTCACTCTAAAGATGAGAAAACTGAGGTAAAAACACCTGGGATTTAATTTGCATCTCTCCAGGTCCACTAGCAACAAATCTAGTGTCCTTTACAATGAAAGAGGTAAGAAAAGGGTATCAGCAGAAATAAATTATTATATCCTGAATCTGGGTGTCAGATGAAGAATTAGGGGTTTGAGGAAGGGGCAGTGACACCTCTTTTTATTATTTAACTAATTAATTTGACCTATTTCTTTAGTCCAACAAAGAAACAAAGAACTTCCTTTGCCCATGACCAAATATGCATATATATTTTTGTTGGATTTTAAGTCTATCACCTCCCTGCCAGGAGATGGATAGTGTGATTTATCTTTGGTCCTCTGAATTCAGGGTTTGGCATTTCATTAACCAGTTTTAAACTCTTTCAAAGATTTTTATTTCCTATGATCATTTCAATATTTAAATTGTTCTCTTTTGCTTAATTTACTTCGATCTCATAATCATAGCATTCTCAATTTTTTGGGAAAATGTCTACTTCATCATTTCTTTTTCTTATGGCAAAAAATCAGTTCATTATATTTATCTAACATAATTTGCTAAGCCATTCCTTAATGAGTGAGCAACATTTCCCCTTAGTTTCAAGTTGGTGCTAATATAAAAAGAGCTGATATAAATGGTCCATTTTCTCTTTCTCTGGTTTCTATAGGGTATGATCCTAGTAGTGGTATAGTTGGATTAGAGGATATGTACAATTTAATAAGATTTGGAACTGAGTTCTACTTTTCTTTCCAGAATGGCTATACTTATTAACAGCTGCAGCAACAATGCATTAGTATCGTGCTTGTTTTTCTAAAATGTTTCTTTTGTCACCTTTGCCAGTCTGACAGGTGTGAGAAAATTTAAATAGTTTTAATTTGTATCTCTCCAATTATTAGGGTTTTAAGAATTTTTTCAATTGTTATTGATAACATGGATGAGGGCAGTTTCTGAACTTTTACACTAATTATAATGCTTGGAATGCTCTCCTTTACTTACCTTTCTCTCAGAATCCCTGGTTTTCTTCAAAACTCTGCTCATGTGCCATCTTCTACATGAATTCTTTCCAGATCCTCACCCTACATAGCCCTTTCTGCTACTGCCTTCCCTCTGAATATTTCCTTGTATTCATTTTGCATTTATTCTTAAATACTTATGTGTGCGTTTGTCTCACCATTATAATATGAAAACAGGGACTTTTCTCTTTGTATTATCAGTGCCTGGCAAACAGTAGGCCATGAATAAATGTTCATTTGAATGATTTTTTACTGACTGACTTATTTAGAAAATCCTATAGAAGTAACCAAAAATGCCTTTAGCTACAAAGTAGCAGAATGCAAAGCAAATGCACAAAAGTGATCAACACTTCTCCATCTTCTTCCTAGGCAAGGCTTAGGAAGAATGAGTACAAAGAGCAATTCCATTTAAAACACAAACAAAATGTACTAACTATCAAGATACACATGGGCTTCATAATACAAAAATAATATTTTATACCAACAAAGGAAAATCTAAACAATTGGTAAATCATTCCATGCTCATGACTGAGCCATTCTTACTTATTATTTTATCTTACAATGGTAAATATATTCCAAATTAACCTACAGATTTACCATTATATCAATGAAAATACCTAGAGGATATTTTACACAGCAAAATTATAACAATCATAATCAAATAGATCAATTTGGAAGTCTTCAAGTCATATATTCCAGCTGCCAATTTTGTGTGACACTTGTCCATGTCTCTCAAACATGATGCAGGCTTCCTTGCTTTCTCCCGATGTTGATATAACAGTGGTGCATTTTGGCAGTCCACCAGTGATCTTCTCCCATCATGTGACTTGTTCATCATTTCTTCTTGTCATATAATTCCTTGCTTATATCTCTTACTCCTGTTGTTTGGAGTTCCTCATAGGTTATATGTTATAGCCTGCTCACATCCATCAGACACCTCCATTGCCCTCTGTGCATTATTTTTAATTTTTTAAATTAAATTTTATGTTTATTTTACATGATTCATTTCCACAAGATTTTGAGTTACAAATTTTCTCCCCATCTTTCCCCTATTCACCACCCCAAAAAGCGATCCCACTGTATACCCCCTCCCCCAATCTGCTCTTTCCTATATCCTCACTCCATTTCCAATAGGGCAAGATGGATCTATATACTCTAATGCCTGGATAACTTATTTCCCAGTTGCATGTAAAAATAATAGTTTGTTTTTCTTAAACATCTGATGTTAAAACTTGGAGTTCCAAATTCTTTCCCTTCCTCCCTCCTCACCTACCCTTACAGTGAAGATAAGTAATTCCATATAGGTTGTACATGTGTAGCTACACAAAACATTTTTACAGTAGATACATGGTGAAAGACTGGCTATATTTCTCTCCATCCTATCTCACCCCGCACTTCTCCTATTCTTTAGTTAGACCCTGTCCCTTTTCAAAAGTGTATGCTTCTAACTTGCCTCCCCTCCAATCTGCCCTCCCTTCTATCAACCCCCCTTTTATCTCCTATAGGGTGAGATACCCTATTTAGTGTATGTTATTCCCTCTCCAAGCCAAATTCAATTAGGTAAGATTGACTCATTCCCTTTTGCCTTCCTGTTCTTCCCCTCCATTTTAGCAGTTTTCCTTTGCCTCTTTTACATGAGATAATTTACCCCACTCTGTCTCTCCCCATCTCCTCTCATTATATGACTCTCTCACCTCTAAATTTCACCTTTTAAGTATCATCCCTTCCTATTCGATTGGTATTTTATGCTCTATCTATGGATTCTTGTACACATGTATACACACACTCACATATGTATTCATAGGCCCATATACCTCCTATAGAGACATATATGTATGTATACATAACATACATAAATATATATATATATATATACATGAGACATATAAAATATATACATATATATATTCCCTTCAACAATTATCATACTAAGAAAAGTTTCATAAGTTACAATTATCATTTTTCCATGTAGGAATATAAATAATTCAACTTTGATAAGTTCCTTATGATTTCTTTTCCCTGTTTACCTTCTCAAGCATCTCTTACTTCTTGTATATGAATGACAAATTTTCTATTCAATCCTGGTTTTTTTCATCAAAAATGCTTGAAAGTCCTCTATTTCATTTACCATATTTTCCCCTGAAACATTATACTCAGTTTAACTGAGTACATGATTCTTAGTTTTAATCCCAGCTCCTTTGACCTCTGGAATGTCATATTATAACCCCTTAGATCCCTCAATGTAGAAGCTGCCAGATACTATATTATCCTGATTGTGTTTCCACAGTATTCAAATTGTTTCTTCTTGGCTGCTTGTAATATTTTCTCCTTGATCTGGGAATTCCAGAACTTGGCTATAATAATCCTAGAGTTTTCTTTTGGGGATCTTTTTCAAGAGGTGATCACTGGAGTCTTTCTTTTCTTTTTTTTTTCAAATGCTTTATTAACTTCTGGCTTACGTCATTCATTTCCTCCAGATTTTGAGTTATAATTTTTCCCCATTTTCCCCTGCCCACCACCCCAGAATAGCAGTCCCACAGGATATCCCCTCATCCAATCTTCTCTCTCCCATATATTCTCCCATCCCACTTTCAACTATTCCATTAGGGCAAGGTGAATTTCTGTGCCCCAATTCCTATATATCTTATTTCCCAATTATATGTAAAATATTATTAATAATAGTATATATATATATATATATATATATATATATATTTAAAACATTTGATTTTAAAACTTCAAATTCCAGATTGATTCCCTTTCTCCCTTGTTACCCACTCCCATGTATAGCAATGCAAAACACTACCATAGTAGATATGTTGTAAAAGATTAGCTATATTTACCTCCCACCTATCCCACCCCCCGACAACTTTGATTCTGTCCCTTTTCAAAAGTGGGTGCTTCCAATTTCCCTACCCCCAAGCATGTCGTCCCTTCCATCATCCCCCTTGCCATTATTCCCCTGCCCCCTACTCTCATGTAGGGTGAGATAACCCATTTAGTATGTATGTCATTCTCTCCCTGAGCCAAATTCAATGAGAAGATGGTTTTGCCTTTTTGCCTTCCTATAATTCCCCTCCCTTGCAACCACTTCCCCTTGCCTCTTCTATATGAGATAGTTTACCCCTTTCTGTTTCTCCCCATCTAATCTTGTTATACTCCTCTTTCACCATTTAATTTCACCTTTTAAGTATCATCCTTTCCTATTAAATTCGACCTTGACCTATGCCCTCTATCTATGTATAGCTGAAAACATATATACACACATTCACATATGTATTCATATGCCCATATACCCTTCTTCAACTATTTTCATACTGAGAAAGGTTTTAACAGTTACAATTATTGTTTTCCCATGTAGGAATGCAAATAGTTCAACTTTGATAAGTTTGTTATGATTTCTTTTCCCTGTTTACCTTCTCAAGAATCTCTTGTTTCTTGTGTCTGAATGTTGAATTTTCTATTCAACTCTGGTTTTTTCTTTAAGAATACTTGAAAGTCCTCTATTCCACTGAATGACCATATTTTCCCCTGAAACAAGATACTCAGTTTTGCTGGGTAGGTGATTCTTGGTTTTAATCCCAGCTCCTTTGACCTCTGGAATATCATATTCCATGCCCTTCAGTCCCTCAGTGTAGAAGCTGCCAGTTCCTATGCTATCCTGATTTTGTTTCCACAATATTGAAATTGTTTCTTCCTGGCTGCTTTTAATATTTTCTCCTTGATCTGGGAATTCTGGAACTTGGCTATAATATTCCTGGGAGTTTTCTTTTTTGGGATCTTTTTCAGGAGGTGATCAGTGGATTCTTTCAACCTCTATTTTGCCCTCTGGGTCTAAAACATCAGGACAATTTTCCTTGAGAATTTCTTGAAGGGTGATTTCTAGGTTCTTTCTTTGATCATGGCTTTCAGGTAGTCCAATAATTTTTAACTTGTCTCTCCTGGATCTATTTTCCAGGTCAGTGGTTTTTCCCATGAGATATTTCACATTGCCTTCTATCCTTTCATTTGTTTGGATCTGCTTAATAGCATCTTGATTTCTCATAAAGTCACTAGCTTCCATTTGCTCCAGTCTAATTCTGAAGGAATGATTCTCCTCAGTGAGCTTTTGAGATTCTTTTTCCATCTGTTCAGCTTTTTAAGGCATTCTTCTCCTCATTGCCTTTTGGAGCCTCTTTTGCCATTTGAGTTAGTCTATTTTTTAAGGTGTTATTTTCCTCAGTCAGTCTGTGGACTCTCATTTCATAATTTTCTTGCATCATTCTCATTTCTCTTCCCAATTTTTCATCCACTTCTCTTATCTGCTTCTTAAGGTCCTCTATGGCCTGTAACCAACTTGTCTTTTCCTTTGAAGCTTTTGGTGCAGGAGTTCTGACTTCACTGTCTTCCTCCTGTTCCATGCTTCGATCCTCTATGCCCCCAAAATAGGGGTCTAATGTTGCATTTTTCTGTTTATTTTGTTTCCTTTGCCTAGGCATGTTGCCACTCAATTACTTGACTTTTGGGCTTGTTGCCACAGTAGGACTCTGCCACCAGCTAGGGGAGCTTCCATCCCAAATGATGGGATTTTCTCAGCTGCTGGAGCTATTAGTTGGGTACCCTCTCTGAAGCCTCCACACACTCTGGCCAGTTGGTCACACACCGCAAGACCTCCACCCCAGACCACAATCAAGATCCAAACAGGTTAAAGCAAGAGGAATTACCCCCAAACTGATCACGTGGTCCCCCTACATCAGCAGGCAAGGAACTGAAGGTGCAACATGGGGGCTGTACCGTGGCTCCTCAGTGGCTTCTCGGCCCCAGGGGAAGAAGCTGATGAGCTCCTAAATACTGGTTCCAAAGTCCATAGGGCAATGACCTCTCACTTTAGCCTAGGCATTTATGTGTTGGCAATTCTGGAAATGCCACAGCTGCTGGTGTTCTGAGGTCCCTCCAGCTGGCTGCTGGTCTGGCCACCCTTGGGGTAAAACCTCCAACTCACAGGGGCCTGGGCTTGGCTCCCAGAGCTCTGTGCTGGCTGTTCCCTGCCAGGTTGCCAGGCTGTCCTCAGGAGGAAGTTATCTTCTCTGTGTCATTTTGTGGGTTCTAGAGCTCCAGAGGTTGTTCAGAGTCCCCTTTTACATAAATTTGGAAGTGCTGTGGGCTGGAGAGCCACAGAGGTGCTGTTTCTCCTCCGCCATCTTGACTCTGCCCACCTTCAGTGGAGTCTTTCAACCTCTATTTTGCCCTCTGGTTCTAAAACATCAGGTCAATTTTCCTTGAGAATTTCTTGAACGATGATTTCTAGGTTCTTTTTTTGATCATGGCTTTCAGATAGTCCAATAATTTTTACATTATCTCTCCTGCATCTATTTTCCAGGTCAGTGGTTTTTCCAATGAGTTATTTCAAATTGCCTTCTATTTTTTCATTTGTTTGGATATGTTTTGTAGTGTTTTGATTTCTCACAAAGTCATTAGCTCCAATCTAATTTTGAAGGAATTATTCTCTTCAGTGAGTTTTTGAAATTCCTTTTCCATTTGCCCAATTCAACTTTTTAATGCATTCTTCTTGTTGCCTTTTGAGCCCCTTTTGCCATTTGAGTTAGTCTATTTTTTAAGGTGTTATTTTCTTAAGTCATGCTGTTGACTCACTTTTCTTGATGTTCTTGCATCATTCTCATTCTCTTCCCAATTTTTCATCTGCTTCTCTTATTTGGTTTTAAAAATCCTTCTTGAGCTCCTCTATGGCCTGTAAACAATTCACATTTTTCTTGGAAGCTTTTGGTACAGGAGTTCTGACTTTGCTGTCTTCCTCCTGTTCCAGGCTTTGATCCATTTTGTCCCCAAAATAGGAATCTAAAGTCGGATTGCTGAGTTTGCTTTTCTTCCTCTGCTTGCTCATGTTGCCACTCAATTACTTGACTTTTGAGCTTTCTGCCACAGTAGAACTCTGCTTCCAGATAGGAGAGCTTTGTCCCAAATTACTGGGGTTTGTGCAGCTGTTGGAGCTATCAATTGGCTGCTCTCTCTGATGCCTCCACTAGCTCAGGCTCCTGGTCACACACCCCAGGACCTCCACACTACACAGCAATCCAGATCCAAGAAGGTTAAATCAAGAGCCATTACTCCTCAGAATGGTTGCTTGGTTCCCCTACAATCTTCAGTCCAGGAGCTCTGAAGCAGCCACATGGCTGCCATGCCTCAGCCAATTCTCCCTCCAAGGGCAGAGGCCAAACTGCACTCCTGAACCCCCTGTTCCCAAACGCCACACTAATCTCTCACTTTGTCCTTGGCATTTAAAGGTTGATAATTCTGGAAACCACCACAGCTGCTGGTGATCCACTTTCCTGAAGTCCCTCCAGCCAGTGGCTGGTTGTGGCTGCCCTGAGGCTAAAACCACGGGCTCACGAAGGACTGATCTCTCTTTGCAGGGCACTACAACAGACCCTTCCTATCCACATGCCAGGCTGCCTTCAGTGGGAGATTTGTTTCTCTCTGTTTCTTTATGGGTTCTGTAGCCCTAAAATTTGCTTAGAGTCATTTTTTATAGATATTTGAGGTGGTTATGGGGGGAGCACATGGAGCTTTCCTGCTTCTTCACTGCCATCTTGGCTCTGCCCCCTGTTTTTAATTTTTTAGTTAGTAGCCTTCTATGTCTTACTATCATATAGTAATACTCATAGAGTGTTGGTATAAAAAGGTAGGCTTTGCTTTCATACACATACAACAGTCTGTTGATGAGTATACATTCTATTAGAAACCTGGGGGTTTGAAAACTAATTTTGCCATTTACCAGCTATGTGACCAAGGGAGAATGACAACTCCTCTGAGCCTCAGTTTCCAAGATACTTATCTTTCAGAGTCCTTATAAGGAAAGTCCTTTATAAACTATAAAGAGCTCTAGAAATGTGAGCTGGTTTTATAATTATGAAGTAATCATATTTGTGAAAAATGAATATTTAATTACTGAATAATAATCTGCCTTTATAATATCTCTTTTTCTTTCATTTCCACTTCAACGTAAGCACCCAAGTTCAGGATCTCATTCCTTCTTGTAAGGATTATTACAAATAGACAAGTTCAGGATTCCATTTTAAATTTCCTTCTTGGAAAGATTATTGTAAATAACCTGCTCACTGGTATTTTTTCCAAAAATATATCTTCTTTCCAATCTGTCATTCACACTATCTAATGAAACTCATACCTCTACTCAAAAACATTGAGTGCCCCTCTAATGCCAACTAATTAAAATATAATGTCACTCTAACATTCCAAACTCACCACAATCAGGTTCTAACCTACATTTACAATCTTATCTGACACTATAACTTCTTTTTGTTCATTCTGTTTCAGCCAAATAGGGAAATTCTGTGGTTCGTGTTCTGATTCTGCTCTCTCCTGTCTCCATGATTTTACATCTTCAATGGATTTCACTCAGTTCTGTCTACTGAAGTTTCTCAATTCTTTTAAAGGCCAATTCAAATGCCATAGGCTCTTTAAAATCCTCCTTAATTCAACACTCCTCCCCTTTCTCCACTCCCACACAAACATGAAGAACATCCTCAAATTGCTTGTCATATTTCTATTTAGCATATTTTCACTTTCATCATAGTCATAGTGTACATCTATCCTCCTCCATTTAAATTAATTCCATTACAGCAATATTTGTGATATTCTTTTTAACCTTTGCACATGGCAGCTACACAATGCATTTTAATTTTACTGAAATACATTTAACTGATATATATGTATACACTCTGAAATTCTCAGGTTAAAAACTTTTGTATGTGAATATACA
Organism: Gymnobelideus leadbeateri; assembly: GCA_011680675.1. Taxonomy (NCBI): domain Eukaryota; kingdom Metazoa; phylum Chordata; class Mammalia; order Diprotodontia; family Petauridae; genus Gymnobelideus; species Gymnobelideus leadbeateri. The sequence continues at coordinate 634,952 of WOXC01003884.1, forward strand.
CAAATGTTTTGAGATCCTCAAGCAAAAACCTATCCGTTTACTTAAATATGTGAATGTTTATCAACATATTATCAACACTATATACTTTTTAAAAAGAGCATAACAAGTGTGTTTATCTGTATATGTATGTTTCATTTTGGCCAAATATTTACTTTTTGATCATCTCATACAACACAAGGAACAATTAAAAGTATTGGGTCCAGATTTGTGAAGTTGTTAATTTTTGCTATTTTAATAGCACTAATAATATCTCTCATTTATACAGCCCTTAAAAGTTTCCAAAGAGCTCTCTCTCTATATATTATAAAAGAGTATGATCTTTCCAATGTGGTAACAGAAGGATCTTCATTCCTCGTAAAGGACTATTGTCCAAACTGTAAAACCCAATTTAATTAATAGGAAATGAGCCTCTTGGGAGTAAAAGCCACACACCAAAAAAATAATACCACCAAAATTGCCCTGCAGCAGAATACATTTGCCATGCAGGCAGAGTAATGAAATGCATATATGCTATGTTTAACTTAGCAGAATAAGGACTTAAATGACAGCACACAGAATGTCATTAGAAATAAACTACCACTAGGTAGGTGTAAGGCAAAGCCTATATATGCTATTATCCAGGATAGTCACCTTATTCAACTGAAATAATGCAGACTGCTGTCCACAAGAAAAAAAATTAAGTGTACAACTTATTATTTCATGTTAAGGGGGAGGGGGGAGAATAGGGGAAAAGCATTTATTAAACACCTACTACATGCCAGGCTCTGTGCTAAGCATTTTACAAATTTTGTTTCAATTGATCTCATTTTAAATGCTTAGATTTAAGTAAAATTTAATTTAGATGAAAAACAAAGATGATTCCTTGAACCTAGGAAACCTCTAAATGTTTTGCATATTCTCAAGAATTATAAACCCCCTAAAATGATACTGCAATTTGTGTCTCCTTTTCATATTGTGTACAAATCTTTCATTGCAAAACTAGGAGCTATTCCAGATCATCTTAGTGATATATTAACAGTGATGGTGATGTAATCTTCTGAATATTTTATATAATCAGAGTTACTGCATATTATGAGTTTGAAGCCCCAGATCAGTGGATTTTGTCTAGACCAGGGGGTCAAATTGAATGAATGGGTTCTATTTAGGCATTTTCCATATCCTAGTCTATTTATTTTCAAATGACATTTCTAGTTCCTAGTAACTTGTACGAAAATATGGAATAAGAAGATGTTTGCTGGCTCCATTAAGGATAGCAAAGAAAAGTCTGCTATGCTGGAAGTCTAGTAGTAGAATTTTTCTTGCAATCATGCAAAAAAGTCACTCACTCCAAATTGAAAATCTGACTAATAACATAGGTTTGTGAATCAGAAAATAATGTGAAAGGTCTAAACCTGCAATTCTCTATTCCATTAGTACCTATAATCATTCCCCTACTTTAGCTAGTCTACTAAGTTCCCTGACCACAAAAAACCCCCCAAAACCAAAAATGCTTACCCAATCAATCTCTGTATCACATTCAATTATGCTGTTGATAGCAATACCCCAGACTCCTTTACCTGCTTGATAATTCACTATTCTCATCCCCTATGCTCCTAGGTTTTTTTTCCCCCAAAATGCTTTATTAACTTCTGGTTTACCTCTTTCATTTCTGCCAGATTTTGAGTTACAGAATTTGCCCTTTTTCCCCCACCCACCTCCCCAAAATAGCGGTCCCACAGACTATCCCCTCCTCTAATCTGCTCTCTCCCACATCTTCCCCCATACCCTGTTTGATTTTTCTAGTAGAACATGGTGGATATCTATGCCCCAGTGCCTGTATATCTTATTTCCCAATTACATGTCAAATAGTATTAATAATAGTACATATATGTGTGTATATCTATCTATTTATTTATTTTAAACATTTGGTTTTAAAACTTTGAATTCCAGATTCATCCCCTTCCTCCCTTGTCACCCACCCTTACTGGGAAGACAAGCAATTCAATATGGGTTATATATGTGTAGTTAATGCAAAACATTACCATAGTAGATACATTGTAGAAGACTGATTATATTTCCCTCCCTCCTATCCCACCTCCCACTTGTTCTATTCTCTCCTTTGGTCCTGTCCCTTTTCAAAAGTGGGTGCTTCCAATTTCCCTACCCCCAGCCTGCCCTCCCTTTCATCATCCCCCCTCTCATCCCCTTTCCCTCTACTCTCCTGTAGGGTGAAATGCCATATTTAGTGAGTATGTCATTCTTTCCCTGAGCAAAATTCGATGAGAATAAGGTTGAACCATTCTCTTATGCCCTCCTGTTCTTCCCCTCCATTGTAACCATTTTCCCTTACCTCTTCTATATGAGATAGTTTACCCCATTCTGTCTCTCCCCATCTCCTCTCATTAGATTCCTCTCTCACTTCTTACTTTCACCTTTTAAGTATCATCCCTTCCTATTAAATTGGTCCTGTGCCCTCTATCTATGTATACCTGTAAACATATATACACATATTCAAATATGTATTCATATGCATATATATATATGTGTGTATATATATATATATTCCCTTCAACTATTTTCATACTGAGAAAAGTTTCATAAGTTACAATTATTGTTTTTCCATGTAGGAATGTAAATAGTTCAACTTTGATAAGTTCGTTATGATTTCTTTTCCCCGTTTACCTTGTCATGCTTCTCTTGCTTCTTGTATCTGACTGTCAAATTTTCTATTCAACTCTGGTTTTTTCTTTAAGAATACTTGAAAGTCCTCTATTCCACTGACTGACCATATTTCCCCCTGAAACAAGTACACAGTTTTGCTGGGTAGGTGATTCTTGGTTTTAATCCCAGCTCCTTTGACCTCTGGAATATCATATTCTAATACCTTTGATCCCTCAGTGTAGAAGCTGCAAGATCCTGTGTTATCCTGATTGTGTTTCCACAATATTCAAATTGTTTTTTCCTGGCTGCTTTTAATATTCTCTCCTTGATCTGGGAATTTTGGAACCTGGCTATAATATTCCTAGGAGTTTTCTTTGTGGGATCTTTTTTAGGAGGTGATCAGTGGATTCTTTCAACCTCTATTTTGCCTTCTGGTCCTAAAACATCAGGGCAGTTTTCCTTGAGAATTTCTTGTAGGATGATTTCTAGGTTGTTTCTTTGATTATAGCTTTCAGGTAGCCCAATAATTTTTAAACTATCTCTCTTGGATCTATTTTCCAGGTCAGTGGTTTTTTCCATTGATATATTTCATATTGCCTTCTATTCTTTCATTTGTTTGGATCTGTTTAACAGCATCTTGATTTCTCATAAAGTCACTAGCTTCCATTTGCTCCAGTCTAATTCTGAAGGAATGATTCTCCTCAGTGAGCTTTTGAGATTCTTTTTCCATCTGTTCAGCTTTTTAAGGCATTCTTCTCCTCATTGCCTTTTGGAGCCTCTTTTGCCATTTGAGTTAGTCTATTTTTAAGGTGTTATTTTCCTCAGTCAGTCTGTGGACTCTCATTTCATGATTTTCTTGCATCATTCTCATTTCTCTTCCCAATTTTTCGTCCATTTCTCTTATCTGCTTCTTAAGGTCCTCTATGGCCTGTAACCAACTTGTCTTTTCTTTTGAAGCTTTTGGTGCAGGAGTTCTGACTTCACTGTCTTCCTCCTGTTCCATGCTTCGATCCTCTATGCCCCCAAAATAGGAGTCTAATGTTGGATACTTCTGTTTGTTTTGCTTCCTTTGCCTGGTCATGTTGTCACTCAAGTACTTGACTTTCAAACTTTTTGCCATAGCAGCACTCTGCCACCAGATAGGGGAGCTTCCATACCAAATGCTGGGGTTTTCTCAGCTGCCAGAGATATTAGTTGGGTGCCTTCTCTGAAGCCTCCACAAGCTCTGGCAAGCGGATCACACACCCCAGGACCTCCACCCTAGACCGCAATCCAGATCCAAGCAGGTTAAAGCAAGAATGATTATCCTTCAGACTGGTGGCTTGGTCCCCCTACAGTCTGCACGCCAGGAGCTCTGAAGCAGCCATGTGTGGCTGTGGCTGCATGGCCGTGGTGTCTCAGTCACTTCTCACCCTGGGGGCAAAAGCTGATGCACTCCCAAGTGCTGGAACCCAAAATTCACACTGCATTGACCTCTCACTTTATCCTAGGCATCTATGTGTTGATAATTCTGGAAATGGCCACAGCTACTTGTGTTCTGGAGTCCCTCTAGCCAGTGGCTGGTCAGACTTGCCCTGGGGCTAAAACTACTCTGGCTCATGCAGGGCAGGGGTTGGCTCCCAGAGTGCTGTGCTGGCCCCTCCTTGCCAGGTTGCTGGGCTGTCCTCAATGGGAGGTCAGCTTCTCTGTGTCATTCTGTGGTTTCTGTTGCTTGAAAGTTTGTTCAGAATTACCTTTTACATGAATTGGGAAGGTGGAAGCTGGAGCCTTATGGAAGTCCTGTTTCTATTCTAGATCTTGACTCCGCCCTAGGGAAAGTTTATGTGGAACTGAATTGTTAATCTACGTGTGTGTGTGTGTGTGTGTGTGTGTGTGTGTGTGTAGAGAGAGATAATCTACATATATATATATATATATATATATATATATATATATATATGGTCAGTTATAATTCCTTTATTAGTCTTTTATTGATTCCCTAGTATACTGCCCACATGCTATCCCAACACTTTTCCATTATGTTCATGTATCATTCTTTCTATACAGTAGATTATAAATTATAGTTAATGATCAGCAACCAATACATCAGATCCGCATATAAAGTTAAGTTCCTTTAGATCTATATGGGATATATCTTTCTATTTTTCCCTCAAGAGCTATTTCATCTTCTAAGAAGTTAGGCAATTCTTAATTCCTCCATGAAAACTTTTATTTCCTAAAATGCGTGCGCTCGCTCTCTCTCTCTCTCTCTCTCTCTCTCTCTCTCTCTCTCTCTCTCTCTCTCTCTCTCCTAAACTGCATTGCACTTTCACTCAATACAACAAATTAGAACATATGTAGATACTGTTTTACATCATAGTCTAATTAAGCCTTTAAGTTTTGTCTTCCCAACTAGATTTTAAGTAAAGACTGTAAACATGTTTAACATTTCTCCAAACCCCTATATGCTGACATCTAAGCTTAAGCACAAGGATGAATCTGACTCCCCATATAATGTTGGACATTTACCAGTGCTGAGGATGTAATATAATTATCTACAGCAACATATATAGCATCTTTACCTCTGTTGCTATTTCTGCTCTTAGATTTATAATTGGTTAAATTGTTTCTATTATGGCCTCAGTACATAAAAGTAATCATTTTAAAAGATAAATTTATCTTAGAAACCAAAAACAAGCAGAATTTAATAACCTACCAAGCTCAAGAGACTTTTTGCTATGTTAACAATCATACAGAAAATAAACTTACCATCAGCTTGAAAGCAGAAAGTCAAGAAACCACACTCTACCAATGCTATTTTCATTATTAAAAGATTTGTATTCTAAATATGACTATGTGTATATGTATATACACATATGTTTTAATAAGATCAATTGAAGGGATTTTACTTTCAAGATACTGATGTAGAGGGAAAATTTGTTGAAAGGGCATCATAATTATTGGCATGCACACTGAAATTAGTAAGCTATAACTAAACAATTCATAAGTTAACTGGCCTTAAAAAACTAATTATAACAGAAATATGACTGAATCAAAGATAACAGAGATATTCTGCTTAATCACTATTATTATTAGCACTCATAATTATTATGCTTTAAAGATCGTAAAACCTTTTTACATACATTGTCTATCTGAAAATCACAATTACCTTGGGAGGTATATATTAAAGAAATTGTTATTCTTATTTTACAGATGAGGAACCTGAGGTTCAGGGAGGCTAAGTAATTTGTCTATATTCATATTAGTGTCAGAGGCAACATCTGAATCTGGGACTTTTAAACTCCAAATCCAGCACTCTATCCACTAAGACATGCTATCTTCCTTTGTGATTCCAGGAAGAATCTAGTAGGACAAAGACTAATAACACTTCTCACATTTACATTAAAATTTTAACTTAAAGTACATGTTTCATTCAAGTTCAGATCAAGCACTTAAATGGTATGTTTTATTTCAGTCACGATTCCATACCAACTCCTTAAAGAAAGATGAACTGTCATATACCATGGTATGAAACAATTAAAAGGATTTAACAAAATGGTTGCTGCAGCACAAGAGAGCTTGCCTAAATATTTCACTTTCAACTGCTTACGTTATTTATCAATTATTCCAAACACATGAAAAAATCAAACATTCTGCAAAGAAAGCAAGAGGGAGAAATGGATTTCAATAGCACAAATAACAGGCACATACATATGTATATTTTCTTAGTTTGTTCTTTGGTTACCCCCACTGTTTCAAACATCTAGGATCTCATTATACAGATGAATGATTTCAAGTTTTCTTCACATCTTTAACTGATTTGAGGGCCACTTGCATATTCCTAGCAGTCTTGGCCACTGGCGACAGAAAATAACCACTTTGGGCCACATTGGTTTATGAGAAAAAGGAATGTTTCTGAGCCCACATACAGATTTGGGGGAAATTATTTGACAGAATCAATATGTCCATTGCAAACAGAAATTGATTTATAAAAGTTCATAGTTTGTCAGACTAGAAAATTTAACTACTTCATGATTTGTTTTGTCCTTTTGTACAGCTCAATTTGTCTCAAACAATACTAGTTTTAAAATCCATACAGAATATAAATAGCACATGGTAAACTAGAGCTATATCATATGTCTTGGTATGTTAGAGGTTACAATTAAGAAAGAAAAGAATCCAAAAATCCAGACCATTTATCATTTAACTCAATTAGAATAAATGTCTATACTATCTCCTTTTTAAAATAATCTTCCTCCACATGCCTTCCAAAAATGTCATTCAGTATGAAATGGAAGGGAGAGTAGATTTTTAAAGAAACTAAATATATTCTTACAATGTTTTTAAAAACAACAATGATACACACTTCATTAAAGTTATAATACATCTATGCTCTCAAATTTGACAGAATCAATATTTGTCAATATAAATGTCACTAAGATTTGGTAGAATAGGACTGATGACCAGAATTTGACTATGGAAGGGTAAACCTTACTCAAAAACTGAAGGATAGGCAAACATACTAATGTATATTGACAAAATATACTCATGTGACTAAGTCCAGGAACCACAGTGGGTAGGTTTGATGGAGAGCAAATGGATAAAGATCAATGTATGATTCCAATTTGAAAAATTATATAGAAGTAACCATTCCATTTTAGAATTTATAATGGAGGAAAAGAAAAGCTGAGCACAATTTTCACACGTACTTGAATTTTGGATGAATAAGTTACATAGGGTCCAGAGAAAGGATAGGTAGGCTCCAATGGACTAAAATTCTATAAACTAAGTCAGTCCAAGAGAAAAGGGAAGCTCTAAGAATTAAAATTTGAAGATGTAAAAAAATAATTCTGATAAATAAAAACGGGAGCTATCTAAAGGACCAATCCAGATGTATAGAGATATCACACATTAGATTTTTTAAAAGACCTGAATTAAAGAAAGAAGCCAGGGCAGATAATATGAATGGCAGGTTACCTCTAGTGAGCTCATACTCCAAAGAGATCATATGCAAAAAGAAAGATTCCATACATAGGAAAATATTAATCACAGTACTTTTTGTGAGAGCAAAAAAACAAAAACAAAAAAACAAACTAGAATCAAAGGGGCTGTCCACTGACTGAAGAATAGCTGAAAAAATTATTTGTAGTATTCTCTCTAGAGCTTCCAACTTGAACAACTTGAACTCACAGGATAGATCCCTAGGGGTGTGACTTAACTCCAGGTTCAGCATATTCTCCTAAAACTTTAGCTCACAAGTTCCTACAGATGTGTTTGCCTTTAACAGTTAGTCATTTGCCATGATTAGCTCAATAAAACAGTATTTACTGAAGTAGCATAGAGTTAACATAACAAAATATTCCCCTAAAACCTGAGATATACTTTCCACAAAGACACCTGGCATCAATAGGAAGAGTTGAGCACACACAGAGAACAGCAGATGAGAGGGAAACATAGGAAACACATACGGCCAAAGCAACTTATGCCTCCGGCCCTCAGGAGCCTTGATTTCTCTTTTCCTCTCGTAGTGTTTTCATCCTATACCCTCTGGGAACAGCATTTTTACTAGGCATTTTGCTCCACTGGTATCACTGGACCTGGTCCTCTCCACAGCTGACCTTAATATACAACTAAATTCACTAGACCTGATTTCTGCTGAGTGCAATAGCTCCTTCTTAGCAATTTGCTCTGACTGATCTCCTGCAAGGCACCACTGTCTAGGGGAAGGGAGAATGGAGAATATATTCTCTCAGTTTCTGTCTCTGTCTCTCAATATTCTTGCAAATGCACAAGAGAAAAGACAAAGAACAATCCTCTCAAGTGACTAATTCTTCTTAAACTACCAGGCATTACTCCCTTAGAGTAAATGTAATACTGCTAATTTATTCTTTAAAGGCCATCATCAATGTGGTTAATCTTTCATTTGATCAATGACCATCTTTCCCATGAATATCAGGTTGATAGAGGAACTCCTAAAGGAGTGACAAGCATAAACATTTCTTTCTACTTCCTTTATAAGTTTTGAATGAATCACTTCAAATTTTGTACCTTTAACAATCTTCCAAAAGTCTGCTTAAGGTGGGAATCACTCAAGTTCTAATACCATTTACAAGGTACAAATAGGACTATAGCACACTTTGTTGTCTTGTTAGCTGAACCTTTCATATTATAATTTAATCAAGCAGGAGACTCAACTATCAGGTATCTGCTTATCAATGACCCAATATAATAGATGATTTGGACTATGTGCTGCATGTCTTCCATGACAGTTGATAATCTTTTGTCTAGAATAAGCCTCTCACAATATCTATTCCTATTAAAAACACTAGAAAGTACAGGAAAAAATGGAGTCTTCCTTAAGATAATAAGTAGCATCTACATAAAACCATCAAAAAGTAGTATATGTAATGGGGATAAGCTAGATGCATTTCCAGTAAGACCAGGGGTGAAACAAGGATGTTCACTATTACCCTGGTTATGCAATTTAGTACTAGGAATGTTAGCTGTAGCAATAAGAGAAGAAAAAGAAATTGAAGGAAGTAGAATACATAAAGAAGAGACTAAGCTATCACTGTTTGCAGATGATATGATGGCATACTTGGAGAATCCTACAGAATCAAGTAAAAAACTACTTGAAATAATAAATAACGTTAGCAAAGTTGCAGAATATAAAATAAACCCACATAATCCTCAGCATTTCTATATATTTCTAACAAAGCCCAATAGCAAGAAATAGAAAAAGAAATTCCATTTAAAATTACTGTAGACACTATAAAATATTTGGGAGTCTACATGCCAAAACAAACCCAGGAACTATAGGAATACAATTACAAAACACTTTTCACACAAATAAAGTAAGATCTAAATAACTGGAAGAACATCAGTAGCTTGTGGTTAGGTCAAGCTAATATAATAAAAATGACAATTTTACCTAAATTAATTTACCTATTTAGTGCAATACAAATCAAACTACCAAAAATTATTTTATAGAACTAGAAAAAATACTGACAAAATTCACCTGGAAGAAGAAAAGGTCCAGAATATCAAAGAAACTGATGAAAAGAAATGCTAGGGAAGGTGGCCTAGTCATACGAGATGCTAAGCTGTATTACAGATCAAGCAGCAGTCATCAAAACTACTTGGTACTAGTTGAGGAATAGAGTGGTAGATCAGTGGAATAGAATAGGTACTCAAGACACAGTAGTTGATGACTATAGGAATCTACTGATTGATAAACCCAAAGGCTCCAGCTTCTGGGATCAAGAATTCACTATTAGACAAAAACTGCTGGGGAAACTGGAAAATAGTATGGCAGAAACTGGGTATAGACCAAAATCTTATACCATGTACCAAAATAAAGTCTAAATGGATTCACAATTTAGATAAAAAGGCTGATACTATAAGCAATGTGGGAGAACAAGGAATAATTTACCTGTCAGATTTATGAAGAAGGAAAGAATTTATGAACAAGCAAGAGATAAGAGAGCATTACAACATGCAAAATGGATAATTCTGATTACATTAAATTGAAAAGTTTTTGTACAAGCAAAGCCAATGTAACCAAGATTGGGAATGAAGCAGAAAATTGGGAAAGAATTTTTACAACCAGTATCTCTGATAAGGGCCTCAATCTAAAATATACAAAGAACTGAGTCAAATTTATAAGAATACAAGTCATTCCCCAATTGATTAATGGTCAAAGGATATGAAGAGGCAGTTTTCAGAGGAAGAAATTAAAGATATCTATAGTCATATAAAAATGCTCTAAATCACTATTGAATAGAGAAATGCAAATCAAAACAACTCTTGGGTACCACATCCTGCCAGTCAGATTAGCTAACATGACAAAACAGAAAAATGATAAATGGTACAGAACGTGTGGGAAAATCTGGACACTAATGCATGCATTGTTGGTGGAGTTGTGAACTGATCCAAACATTCTGGAGAGCAATTTGGAACTATGCCCAAAGGGCTATATAAAAATGTGCATACCCGGGGGGCGGAGCCAAGATGGCGGAGTAGAAACAGCTCGTCCAAGCCTCTCTGCCCCCAGATTCTCCACAAACTATGTAAAAAAGGACTCTGAAAATCTTCTGGAGCCCCAGCACCCACAGAACGACACAGAGAAGCTAACCTCCCGCTGAGGACAGCCCAGATCCCAAAAAGAAAACTCCCAGAAATATTATAGCCAGGTTCCAGAATCCCCAGATCAAGGAGAAAATACTACAAGGAAGAAACAATTTCAATATTGTGGAAACACAATCAGAATAGCCCAGGACCTGGCAGCTTCTACACTGAGGGAGAGAAGGGCATGGAATATGATATTCCAGAGGGCAAAAGACCTGGGAATGAACCCAAGGGTTACCTACCCAGCAAAACTGAGTATTTTGTTTCAGGGGAAAATATGGTCATTCAGTGGAATAGAGGACTTTCAAGCATTCTTGAGGAAAAAACCAGAGTTGAATAGAAAATTTGACATCCAGACACAAGAAGCAAGAGATGCCTGAGAAGGTAATCAGGGAAAAGAAATCAAAAGGAACTTATCAAAGTTGAACTATTTACATTCCTATATGGAAAAGCAATAACTGTGACTGATGATATCTTTCTCACTATGAAAATAATGGAAGAAGGGGTGTGGTCATATGAATACATATGTGAATGTGTGTGTATATGGTTACAGTTATATATGGATAGAGGGCATAGGTTGAATTTGTTGGGAAGGGAGAATACTCAAGGGATGAAATTATGAGGTGAGAGAGGAAAGTGGCAAGAGGAGATGGGGAGAGACAGGGTAGGGTAAACTATCCCATGTAGAAGAAGCAAGGGGAAGTGGTTGCAAAGGAGGGGGAGAATAAGGAAGGCTAAAAAGGCAAAACCACATTCACATTGAATTTGGTTCAGGGAGAAAATGACATACATACTAAATGGGATATCTCAACCTGCAGCAGGATAGGGGGAAGGGGGATGAGAGGAGGGATGATGGATGGGAGGGCATCCTTGGGGTGAGGGGAGGTTGGAAGTACCCACTATAGAAGAGGGACAGGATCATGTAGGGAATGGACCAGATGGGGGGTGGGATGAGTGGGAGGGAATTATAAGCAGCCTTGAACAATATATCTACTATGATAATGTTTTGCATAGCCAGACATGTACAACATATACTGAATTACTTATATCCCAAGAAGGAATGGGTGACAAGGGAGGAAGGAAATGGATCTGAAATTCGAGGTCGTAACATTAAATGTTTCAAATATATATATAAATACTATTATTAATACTCTTTTGCCTATAATTGGGAGATAAGATGTGCAGGCATTGGGACACAAAGATTCATCTTCCTCTAATGGAAAAGTCGATGGGGGTATGGGAGAAGGTATGGGAGAGAGCAGATTGGAGGAAGCGATATCTTGTGGGACTGCTATTCTGGGAGGTTGGGTAGGGGAATAATGGGGGGAAAATGATTGTAACTCAAAATCTGGCGGAAATGAATGATGTAAAACAGAAGTTAATAAAGTATTTGTTTAAAGAGAAAAAAAAATGTGCATACCCTTTGACCCAGCAATACCACTTCAAGGGCTGTATCCCAAAGAGATCATACAAGTGGGAAAAGGACCTAGATGTATAAAAATATTTATAACAGTTCTTTTTGTGATGGGGAAGGATTAGAAATCAAGGGGATGGAGGCGGAGCCAAGATGGCAGAGTAGAAACAGCTCATCCAAGCCACTCTGCCCCCAGATTCCCCCCAAACTATGTAAAAGGGGACTCTGAACAACTTCTGGAGCGCCAGCACCCACAGAACGACACAGAGAAGCTAACCTCCCACTGAGGACAGCCCAGCAGCCCTGCAGGAAGGACCAGCACAGCAGTCTGGGACCTGGCAGTGCGCAGGAGCCGAGCCAAGCCCAGGTCCGAGTGAGCCAAGGTTTTAGCCCCAGGGCGGCAGGGCCAGCAGCTGGCTGTAGGAACCCCAGAACACCAGGAGCTGTGGTGACTCCAGAATTATCAACACAGACATGCCTAGGACAAAGTAAGAGGTTAGTTTCCTATGGACTTTGGGACCAGTATTTAGGGAATGCGTCGGCTCCCTCCCCTGGGGGCTAGAAGCCGCTGAGGAGACACGCCATTTTGTAGTTTTCAGAGGCAGCTCCAGCTCCCAGCCTGCAAATCATAGGGAGATCCAGTGATCAGTCTTGGGGGGTAATAGCTCTTGCTTTAACCTCCCTGGATCTGGATTGTGATCTAGGGTGGAAGTCGTGGGTGGGTTTACAGCTTGCCAGAAATGGAAGTTGCCCCCCACACGTTCAGGATGAAAATTCCTCTATCTGGCCTTAAAGCTATAGTGTGGCAACAAGCCCAAAAGTCAAGTAATTAAGTGGCAACATGCCAAGGCAAAGGAAACAGAAAAATGCAACCCTAGACCCCTATTTTGGGGGCATAGAGTGGGAAAAGGACTGTGAGGTCAGAAGTCCTGCTCCAAAAGCCCCAGGGGAAAACATGAGCGGGTTGCAGGCCATAAAGGACCTTAAGAAGGACTTTAAAAATCAAATAAGAGAAGTGGAGGAAAAATTGGAAAGAGAAATGAGAAGGATGCAGGAAAAGTATGAAATGAGGGTCAACAGCCTGGCTGAGGAAAACAACACCTTAAAAAATAGACTAACTCAAATGGCAAAGGAGGCACAAAAGGGCAATGAGGAGAAGAATGCCTTAAAAAGTCGAATTTGCCAGATGGAAAAAGAATCTCAAAAGTTCACTGAGGAGATTCATTCCTTCAGAGTTAGACTGGAGCAAAGGGAAGCTAGTGACTTTATGAGAAATCAAGATGCTGTTAAGCAGATCCAGACAAACGAAAGATTAGAAGGCAATGTGAAATATCTCATGGGAAAAACCACTGACCTGGAGAATAGATCCAGGAGAGACAATTTAAAAACTATTGGACTACCTGAAAGCCATGATCAAGGAAAGAACCTAGAAATCACCCTTCAAGAAATTCTTAAGGAAAACTGCCCTGATGTTTTAGATCCAGAGGACAAAATAGAGGTTGAAAGAATCCACCGATCACCTCCTGAAAAAGATCCCAAAAAGAAAACTCCCAGAAATATTATAGCCAGGTTCCAGAATCCCCAGATCAAGAAGAAAATACTCCAAGCAGCCAGGAAGAAACAATTTCAATATTGTGGAAACACAATCAGAATAGCCCAGGACCTGGCAGCTTCTACACTGAGGGATCGAAGGGCATGGAATATAATATTCCAGAGGGCAAAAGAACTGGGAATGAAGCCAAGGGTCACCTACCCAGCAAAACTCAGTATTTTGTTTCAGGGGAAAATATGGTCATTCAGTGGAATAGAGGACTTTCAAGCATTCTTGAGGAAAAAACCAGAATTGAATAGAAAATTTGACATCCAGACACAAGAATCAAGAGATGCCTGAGAAGGTAATCAGGGAAAAGAAATCAAAAGGAACTTATCAAAGTTGAACTATTTACATTCCTATATGGAAAAGCAATAACTGTGATTGATGATATTTTTCTCACTATGGAAATAATGGAAGAAGGGGGTGTGGTCATATGAATACATATGTGAATGTGTGTGTATATGGTTATAGTTATATATGGATAGAGGGCATAGGTTGAATTTGTTGGGAAGGGAGAATACTCAAGGCATGAAATTATGAGGTGAGAGAGGAAAGTGGCAAGAGGAGATGGGGAGAGACAGGGTAGGGTAAACTATCTCATGTAGAAGAAGCAAGGGGAAGTGGTTGCAAAGGAGGGGGAAGAATAAGGAAGGCTAAAAAGGCAAAACCACATTCACATTGAGTTTGGTTCAGGGAGAAAATGACATACATACTAAATGGGATATCTCAACCTGCAGCAGGATAGGGGGAAGGGGGATGAGAGGAGGGATGATGGATAGGAGGGCATCCTTGGGGTAAGGGGAGGTTGGAAGTACCCACTATAGAAGAGGGACAGGATCATGTAAGGAATGGACCAGGTGGGGGGTGGGATGAGTGGGAGGGAATTATAAGCAGCCTTGTACAATATATCTACTATGATAATGTTTTGCATAGCTAGACATCTACAACATATACTGAATTACTTATCTCCCCAGAGGGAATGGGTGACAAGGGAGGAAGGAAATGGATCTGAAATTTGAGGTCTTAACATTAAATGTTTCAAATATATATAAATACTATTATTAATACTCTTGCTTATAATAGGGAGATAAGATGTGCAGGCATTGGGACACAAAGACTCACCTTCCTCTAATGGAAAAGTCGAAGGGGATATGGGAGAAGGTATGGGAGAGAGCAGATTGGAGGAAGCGATATCTTGTGGGACTGCTATTCTGGGAGGTTGGGTAGGGGAATAATGGGGGGAAAATGATTGTAACTCAAAATCTGGCAGAAATGAATGATGTAAAACAGAAGTTAATAAAGCATTTGTTTTAAAAAAAAATTTTAAAAATAAAAAAAAAAGAAATCAAGGGGATGCCCATCAAATAGGGAATGGCTGAACAAGCTGTGGTATATGAATGTAATGGAATACTATTGTGCTATAAGAAATGAGAAGCAGGGGCAGCTAGGTGGTGCTGTGATTAGAGTGCCAGCTCTGGAATCAGAAGGACCTGAGTTCGGATCCTGGCCTCAGACACAACACACACAAACAAAAGCCTAGCAGTGTGACCTTGGGCAAGTTACTTAACCCCAATTGCCCTCCAAAAAGAAAAAAAAAGAAATGAGAAGCAGACAGACTTCATAATAACCTGGAGAAACTTATATAAACTGATGGTGAGTGAGGGGAGCAGAACCAGGAGAACACCGTACACAAATACTGACACATCATATTTATAGTTTGGGCTCCCCTCAACAACACAAGTTTATAAGACAACTCCAAAGGACTCATAATGGAAAAGGCTATCCACATCCAGAGAAAGAATTAGGGAGTCTAAATGCAGACCAAAGCAAACTGCTTGCACTCTCTCTCTCTCTCTTCTTCATTGTTTTTTTCTTCTTCCTCATTATTCATTCCATTGGTTATAATTCTTTAAAACTTGACTAATGTTTAATGTGAAGGTATATGTAGAACCTATATCAGATTACATGCCGCCATGGTGGGGAGGGGAGAGAGGTTGGGGAGAAAATTTGGAACTCAAAAACTTGTGGAACTGAATGTTGCAAACTAATAGTAAATAAACTTAAAAAAAAATACATTAAGCATACAAAAAAGAATAAGTCTCTCTACTCTGTTATCTCCACAGACAATAATTAGAAGGTGGTGTTGTATTCAAGGACTCTTGGGTGATTTTAATATAAGTATGGGGGGCATTGTGTTCTGCTGAATATAATGCATTTGGATAGTATATATCAGAATTATAATGGGATATTGAATTCTGAGGACCTTTTGATTAAAATAAATATAAAGATATATAAAAGACTGTAAAAATAAGATCTGCTATAGAATATCATTTGCAAAAGTCTGCCTACTCCTCAAGGCACTTACATTCTACTACAGAGATATGGGAATGGGGCCAGGAAACAGTTTTGGTGTGGGAAGTAACTAGGATTGTGAGTTCAGCCCGAGGGCAAACAGTTGTCACAGCTTTTCCAGCAGCAGGCATTCCTTGTATTATTTAACTACAAACAAGAATCTGAAAGGGGACTGAGAAAGTGGCAGGATAGAATGGTACATGGCAAATAAGAGGAATCTCTGGTCTCCTGTGGGATGGCTACAAAGGATGTGAATCACAGATTAGGAATTGCTAGATTCAGTGGGTGTGAGGTTACAATGCAAAAATAGTAAATACACTGTAACTGATAGAGAAAATAGTTGTTAGGTTATTATTTTGTTGTGGGGGGGTAGGTACTTTCTGTCAAATCTTTTTTTTTTTTTTTTGCTTTTTGGAGGGCAATTGGGGTTAAGTAACTTGCCCAAGGTCACACAGCTAGGCTTTTGTTTGTGTGTGTTAAGTGTCTGAGGCCGGGATCAGAACTCAGGTCCTTCTGACTCCAGGGCCAGCGTTCTACTCACTGTGCCACCTAGCTGCCCCATTTCTGTCAAATCTTAATAAATCATTTCCACTCTTCATCCAGTTGTTGCTCTCCTAGTCTCATCCTTAAATAACTTGAGGATGATTGGACTTAACTAGGTTTCTCATCAGGCTTTCTAGCAACTTTGTTGTCATCAGCTTTTATGTTTTACAAGGTAATACTACTCATAATCTCCTACCATAACCCCAAGCATATATATTCCCCTGTTTCAATACAAATGTATTAAGAGACTTGAGGAACAGGAAAAAAACTTGGCATTTTTCTTGATATTTCTGAATGATTCATAAAAAGGTCATAATTAACTTTTTCCTTCTCTCCTTGCCTCTATTCTTTTTTTAAGGAAGTTGTCACAAAGCCATTATATAAAGAGAGTGTATTATGTATGAATAGTTCACTATGAGGAGTGTTTTAAGTTAGGGACATCATAAAGTAGATTGTTAGAACTGGAAGAGGCTTTAGAAACCTTCTAGTCCAAATTTGTCCACATACAGATGAGAAAACTAAGAACAACAGGTAAAACTGAATTAAGCCTCCTGAATCCTAGTCCAGTGTTTTTCCTCTTTCCCTGTGCTTCCTGACTGAAGTCAGAATAAGTTAGAAAAATAACCTAAAGCAGACCTGAAAAATCCAAACCATTACAGTGACATCCCCCTCTTCTTAAAAAAAAAAAAAATCACAAGGATAAAGGAATCAAGACTGTTAATCTGCTCTTCAACCAGAAAGTAGAGGAGAAATAATTGCTGCCTTCAAGAATATAAAAAAAAATTTTCATGGAAGTGACATGAAACATTTCTCTCTATGCCCAAGGGGCAACAAACATTTAGTAATCATGTACTATATGCCAAGCACAGAGGACACAAATACAAAAGTGAGAATCAGCATGCTCAAGGTACTCATATTTTACTAGAGGGAGAAACAATATGTCAACAAATAAATGAAGAGTGTATATTTGGGAAGGAAAAACTCACAAATCATGAGAGTACACTAACAACTGGAGATTCGTAAGAGGCCTTTGGAAGGAGATGGCATTTCGGTGAGTCCTTAAAAGAGTTAAGGGTTTTAAAAAGTACAGGTGAGGGAGAATAGCGTTCCAGGAATGGGGAGTCGGAGACTGTAGAGAAGGGAAATCAATTTGACTGGAACATGAGGTATCTAGTAAGGAATAATAGATAATCAGCTTAGAAAGATAAAGTTGAGCCAGACTATAGAAAGCTTCAAATGACAGAAGAGCTTGTATTTTATCCAAAGGACAAAGAGGAGCCACTGAAAATTCTTGAGCAAAGGACTGACAGGGCCTTCAGCAAGATAAATTTAGCAGCCATCAGAATGAAAGATTGGAGAGGGAGAAACTGGATGCATGGAAACAAGTTAGAAGTTTATTGCAAGAGTCAAGGAAGGCTGTGACATAACTACAGAGAACAAGACAGATGTCTGAGAAACTGAAGAGATAAAATTGATAATATCTAGCAATTGACTGGATGGGGGGTAGAACTGAAAGTAGTTTATGAATCTGGGTGCCTAGGCATGTCTACCAACAAAACTGGGAAAGGTAGAAGAAGGCATGTGTTTAAGGAGAAAGGTATTGAGTTCTGGTTTGGACATACTAAATTTGTAATGCATGAAAGGAAGTTGGAGGTATAGGACTGGCATTGAGTAGAAAGAGAAAGACTGATGTGTAGAATCTTGACAATTTTATAGACTTTACATAACTACACTTAGGACCACAGAATCATAGGCTCATAAACTGAAAATAATAGGTTCATAGTTGGAAATAATCCAAACCCTTCATTTCCAAATGAAGGAACTGAGGTCTAGAAATGTATTGCTCTTTTAAGTATCCAAATTCCCATTATACAAATTACAGCTTAAATTGCAAATGAGTTATCAGAATAATTCTAAAATCAGCTGAACTTCAAAAGGTATTCTGAATTCCTATTTGGTATCAATAGCTTTTCTTATTATCCATTAGAATGAGTCATTAGGAGATTCTAGCAAATCAGTAAAAATCTGCAATTAAATAAAATATTGCTGAATGCTTAAGTGTGTACAACTTTTTGGGGTAAATGCAACAAGTTTTTGTGAAGATAATTAAAAATTCATAATTAATCATAAGACTACTGAATACTTAAGTAAGCATAGCCTATTGGATTAATGCCAACAGAGTTTTGTCAAGATAAATTTCACACCTGAATAATCAACTAGAATTTTATAAATCCAAAAATTAGCATGTGGGCATGGAAAAATGATTTGATATTGTTAGCTTAGATTTATGCAAAGTCCATGGCAAGTTTCTATATGGATGGATGGATGGATAGAAGGAAAGAAGGAAGGAAGAAAGGAAAGAAGGACAGACAGAAAAAAAGAGAGCAAGAGAAAAAGACACTGTATAATCAGCAGTGTTCTAAGAAATTATTTTTAAGAGTTGTGAGCAGATGACTATGTAATATCAGCTGACCACTATTCTGTAGGAGTAGCTGACTATAAGGAGTATTTTCAGTTAGGGGCTTCACAAAGCGTTAACTGTGCTGGCAATCTAGCTCCTCTAATCCTATCACAGCTCCCGAGTAAATCCTAATTAAAGTAGACTTCTGCAGCTCAGTCTGCATCCTTGTCAAGAGTATACCCAACATCACCTATATTAAGAGGCAATACAGCAACAACATAAAAGCATTAGACTAAAAATCGGGAGACCTGAGTTCAAGTCCAGACAGCAGAAACCAGCTATGGATAATGTAAAGGAAACAATGCTAAAAGACTTCAGAAGACACCTCCTCATTCCCATACCCTTCACCCAACAATAGCCTTACTCCTTTGCCTACAATATCACATTTTTCAGATGTTTTGAAGATCTTTTTTTTTTCTTGCTTCTTTTTTTCATATTTTATTGTGAGGCATGGCTTTCTAGGAGAGAGTGGAGAAAGGAACACATTGGGAAATTGTAATGGAAAGTACAGAAGTAGCTCACACCTTGTTTCAGCTATTGAATTAACACATTGTTTTAGTTCAAGTTTCTTTTGAGCTTTGTATCAAGTCTGTTAAGAAACAGAAGGTGTGAAGCCCACAACTTGTGAACCCTAGAACTCATGAACTCCTGCAACAGGAAGGGGAGGAGCTAATGACCATATATAAGGTGAATTTCTAGACTAGAGATAGCAGAACTGAGAAGAGGACTCTTGTGGTGGCAGAGTCAAGAAGGAGAAAACTTGTGGTATCCCGGCACTGTTTGTCTGCTCTGTCTGTGTTGCTGTTTGTTTGTGGTACTTTGTACAGACGTCCTGAGACCTAACTGGAAGCTCCGAGAGAGGATTTTCTGGTTGTATGTTTACAGAAGTCCTGGAGGAGGGTTTCAGAGGGCCTGGGACTTTACTGATGTTTTATGCTGACCTGTTGGACCTTATTTGTGGGTCTGTGTTGATTTCTATGTTGATTTGTGCTGACCTCTTGCATCTTATTGGTGGGTCTGAGTTGATTTCACAGGCAGATAGTGAATTGATGATGGTGCTGGCAATGTATATGAATATTATTGTGGCTCTGTCAAGCTTTGTCTTCCCAGAAACAGGCACTGTGAAAGACCTGAGGTGGACTCAACACTGTGAACTTCAATATGGAATGGGAATTGGATGAAGAACTGGACTAGGAGCTAGACAAGGAACTGGGAGCTGCCTGCCTTTGAACCCATGTGACAGTTGGAGCTGGGACCATGGAAGAGAAACCATGGAAGCTGAGGGCCAGCTTCAAGTCAAGCTGAAAGAAGACTTTAATTGGATATTATGTACTGACTGAGAAGATTATGATTTACTATGACGTAGAGGTGGAGAACTTTGACTTTTGTACTTTATGATTGAATTAAGGATTTTGTGATTGACTAAATGAATGTACTTTGTTTAAAACTATAAGACCACTTTGGTGAAAACTATGTGTCCATTTTAGTGATAAGTTGTTGAGTTGTGACATGGTGACTGCTGTATTTTGATTTTCTGTGATAAACTGTAACATTGTGAATGTTGTACCTTGATTTTCTATGAATGTTTTGCTCTGATTTGTATTGAATAAATAGAGTTTGCTATACTATGTAATCAGAATCTTGAACGCTATTCACAGTAGCAGTCCTCTGGAAAGCTGCTTATGTGTGGCTTTACAGAAATATAGGAGATGTAAAATCCAAAACTAGCAATAAAAATTATTTTAAAAAAGGTTTCAGAACTCTGAAGGGGTTCTAAATGATAGTGGGGTAGGTATAATCTTTGGGAAGTGACAACAATGATTATTTTAGAAGAGAAAAAAAGAGGGAGAAAATGTACCTTTGGGGACTTGGACAAGCACTCAATCACTCTGTCTGGTTTAAATGTATTTGTTAAATGGATTCTATTTTTCTTTTTTCTCTAATGGAGGGAGGTAGGAAAGAATAAATATAAATGCTTAGTTTTTTAAAAATAAAAACTAAATTAAAACAATTTAAATGAAGCAAAGGTGGCAAGAAGGAGGGGAAAAGATGAGATCAGACTAAGAGCATAGCAGAGAGGATA
This sequence comes from Gymnobelideus leadbeateri, assembly GCA_011680675.1. Taxonomy (NCBI): domain Eukaryota; kingdom Metazoa; phylum Chordata; class Mammalia; order Diprotodontia; family Petauridae; genus Gymnobelideus; species Gymnobelideus leadbeateri. Next base: position 656,145 of record WOXC01003884.1, read on the forward strand.
GGAGGATAGTGTAATGAGGAAAAATGCTTTAATTTTTGTGGGTTTTTTGTGGAGCTGGGGATACAGAGGATTTCTAGAGAGTCAGAGAATAGAATGAGGAAACTGGATGCCTTAGGCCAGGTGATGGGGAAACTACATCCTTGAGGCCACATTTAGGCCTCTAGGTCCTCAATCATGACCCTTTGACTGAATCCAAACTTTACAGAACAAATCCCCTTAATAAAAGCATCTGTTTTGTAAAACTTGGACTCAGTCAAAAGGCTGCACTGGAAGGCCGCATGTGGCCTCAGGGCTGCAGGTTCTCCACCTTTGCCTTACTGGATAAGAACCATCAGGAACCTGAAAGAAAGTACCAAAGACAAACTAAAGAAAGTACAAAGGCCAAGATGTCTGAATGGAGAAATACAAAGACTGAGACTTCTCTGAGAAGACTGCTAGACCCATGCTTATTTAACATTTCAACAAATGATCTAGGTCTAACAGACAAAGAAGCACAGGGAAATTTTCAAGTCTGACAGCATCCTAAAGTCTTTCTAAGAAGTAAAATAGTCAGCTGACAAGGACAAAACTTTAGAAAGTTCTCACAAAGATTTTTAAGGGGGTAGCCAAGTAGCAAATCAAACTCTGTGGCCTAGTAGAAAGCACTGTGCTAAGAGGAAAACAGCACAAATTACACTTATAAAATTATGTACTCTGAACTATAAGGACACTGCACTTAAAGAACACTCTCACAAGTTTGAGAAAGGGTCATGTTAGGACAAATTAAATCAAGTATCAGTATACAGTAGAATACAGCAATGCAGAAAGATATAATAGATAAAGTAAATGATAAATGCATTAGGGAGAAACAAAACAAAGTGTTCGGTGAGCCTGGAGGGGGAATGCCACTATGGATAGAGGCTGACAGACAACTTGACAGAGGAGGCAATGTCTGAGTTTTAAATTTCATAAGTGAAGTGGGGGAAGAAGGACATTCCAGACAAAGGAAGCAACATAAGCAAAGAGAAAGGGAGGGGAGGACACTCCATAGGATACAGCAATTTGGTTGGAGCACAGAGTATGTGTAGGTGGGTAATAATAATAGATAAAGCTAGAAAGGTAAGGTAGCATCGGATTTTGAAGGGTCTTCACAGGTTGGTAAAAGAATCTGGGACTTTGAAAGAGGACATAGTGAAGATCTTTTAACAGCACAGTGATGTATCAGAACTATGCTTAAGAAAAATTTTTCTTTCAGGAACCGGAGGCATAAGTTGAAGGCAGTCATTAGTGATGCACAAATAAATGTTTAGAGGCTATTACAATAGTCCATTTCAGTGGTAATAAAGGTATTACTAATGGTGGTAATAACATACAAGCAGACAAGAGATGTTGTAGAGGCAGAATCAAAAGGGCTTTAGTAACTGAAAGGATAAGAACAGCTATGGAAGAAGCCATCTCCAGGGCTCCAAATGGGACCATAAGCAGAGACAACTAAGTTTAGAAGAGTATGTTTAGAGGAAAGGATGAATCTGGGTTCAGACATGTTAAATTTCTCTGGGGAAGGGTTCTGAAGGTAGCTAGAGGAGCAGGCCTGGTTCTCCAAAAGAAGACAAGGCTGAGTATATAGATCTGGAAACCATCTACACAGAGGCTGGAGTGTGAAATTATGGGAATGAAAAAGATTTCTAAGGAAGAAAATATTAAAAGAGGGGAGAGCCAAAGAGAGACCCTCAGGGAATTTCCATATTAGACATCAGGAAGGAAACAAGGACCCATCAAAGGATAGCTGAGAGGCAATTTGGTTTAGAGTCCTGGATTTAAAGTCAGAAAGACCTAGGAGACTTGCTAAGTGACACTTAACCTCTTTGAGACTGAGCTGTTTAATCTGTCAAATGAGGCAGCTGAACTAAATGGCCTCTAAGACCCTCTCTGTTTCTAAACTTACAATGCTATGACCCAAAGGAGGAGTGGTTTATAAAGGCAGGAGAATCAAAAGACTCTGATTTCTTTGAAATAAAGGGAAAGTTTCTAGTCTGAAAAGGGGGTCAACTTGCACCAGAAGCAAAAAAGTTAAGGGAGGCAAGAACTAGGGAAAAAAATTGGAAAGGCAGCATGGCACAGTGGAAAGTGCAATAGATCTGGAGCCAGTTTAAATACTTGGGTTTCAATACTTAGCTCTGTCACTTACTACACATCCATGTGACTTTGGGAAAATTATAGCTTTTCTGGGTCTCAATTTCTTATCTGTAAAATGGGGGAGTTAGATGAATTGGCCTCTAAGGTCCCTTCACCTCTAAATCTATGATCCCAATACTTTGGCATGAGCAGTACTGTGTTCTAACCCATTAGAATAAACAGTCTTGACACCTAGATTCAGACATTACGTCTTTGGTAGAATAAGGATAGAAATCAGTTTCCAAGTAGCAGAGAAAACAGAAGCATCAAAAACCCCAACTTTTTCAAGAAATTTAACAATGAGAAGAAAATGAGAAATGAGATAGTGATTAGATGGATAGCAGAGTCAAGGCATGGCTTTTTAGGGTTGAGGAAGTCCCAGTATGTCTAGGCAGATGAGAAGCAATAAGAGGCCAGGAAGAGATAAAAGATATATGAAAGAAAGAATAATTACTTTAGGGGTAAGATTCTAGGGGAAACAGGAGGGAATGAGATCAAGGATGCAAGTAGAGGGATAATGGTGATGATTAGTTAACCTTCCCTCTTCTGTGACTAAAGGGAAAGTAGAAAAAGGAGGAGTTTAAGGAACAGAAGATAAGAGCTAAGATTGCTAATGTCAGATGCTCTCAATGAAAAGGACAGATCACGTACCTCCTACTGGTGTGGGAGTGGAGGTAGCATTGGGAGGGAGAGAGAAAAAGTTCTGGAACATATGTTCAGAAGAATGATATAGAGTCGAGAAGATCACAGTTAAAAAGATTACTGAGTAGCACAGAGAATTCACCTTTCAGTTTTTATTTATATTTGCCAGACCTGTGATTTCATTGCTGAACAGAGCTTCTAGTGAACACCTTCCTCTTTCAATTCAGACTGGCACATTCTCTAGTGCATATAAACCTAATAGTGGACAAAGTTTCCTATTTTTTTTTCCATCAACATGTTACAGGAAGACAGGAAGCAGATGGTATGTATTACCCAGTATGAGGATTTGCATGTACCATGAGGAAAAGTCACTAGATCAAGGGATTCAAGGAAATCAGCTAATAGGACATTCAAATGGAAGGTCATGTTGTCTAGGTTGAAAACAGAAGCAAGTTAAATTAGAGTACACATTATGAAATGGCAAAACAGGGATGACTCAAGTGACTAGGAGTCTCAATAAAGGCAGAGTAGATTTGCTTCGAGTGAGACAGCAGGAGAAATCAAAGAACAGAAGGGTATAATTAAAGCATAGGACAGGGAAAGGGACTGGACCTGTGATTTTTATTGGTTATCAGATAACCCCTCCACTAAAATTCCTCTACCAAAGCAAATTCCACAACTCTTCTGCAGTGTATACTCTGAAAATTGCACGGAACACAAGAGGTTGTGATTTACCCAAGATTACAAAGCCATTATTATATGTCAAAGGCAAGATTTGAACTCAACTCTTCTTGGCTCATAGGTTAGCTATTAGATAAGAAGAGGGAAGTTTGTGAAGGGCTTTAAATGTTAAGGAATATCAGTTTAACATTTTAAAGATGTAATGGAATTTGTTGACAAAATCGAATCATTTCCCCATGTCATCCTGTTAAACAATGCTACAATTTTAATCCACGTAAGAATGAAAACTTCTTTTTCCTAAAAAATACCCTTTCCTTTAATGAAAGTAATTCTAAAATGGACCATGAATAACCAACAATTTAGTCCTTATGTTCTGAGGTCAGCTTCCTATATATTATTTGTTTTCACACTTTAAAACACACAATCCATTCACAATTTCTATATATCATAGACCTTTCCTTACATCTCAGGTTAGATAAATATTTGCATTTTAGAACCTCAGTGGTTACCTCTGTTTACTCTCCTCTGGACAGTATAACCCAGAAGCCTCACCTTCATGGATACACTTTTAATGGAAATCTTCCTTTGGTGAAGAATTCTAAAGCCTATATATGATGTTCACTTTATAATCTTGTTTCTATCTTGTGAGAATCTATATTTTGTTATTAATTATTAATTATTATCTAATTAATTATTTTTATCTTCAAAATTTAATCTGATTACTCTGATTGTACATGTTTAACCTATGTCATATTCCTTGCTGTCTGGGGGAGGGAGCAGGGGAATAAAGGAGGAAAATTTAAAACTTAAAATATTATAAAAGTGAATGTTAAAAACTATCTTTACATGTAATTGGAAAAAATAAAATACTATTAAGTGGGAAAAAAAGAAAAAAATAATGATTGTAAACTCAGTAAATGGTATTAGTTCTAACTTCAAAAAAAATCAATACTTAAAATTATACCATCTTCAAGAAGGGGCACTACTAAAATGCTACCCTGCCTTGTCAAGTGTGTGTGTGTGTATGTGTGTGTGTGTGTGTGTGTGTGTGTGTGTGTGTGCATGTGTGACCTCTCCTCATTTGAGAGCTCAAAGAGGGCAAGACCTAGGTCAGAATCTGTGTCTCTTTTGAAAAGGACATAATGAATATCTACTATCTGCAAAACCCTGTATGCAGTGGTGTTATGGGTGATTCTTTGAGAAGAATCAAATATTCAAAAAGAATGAGTCCACATAGGTCAAATAAAACAGGATGAAATTCAAAAGTAATACATCTTAATATCTGGGTTCAAAAAAATACTTCACAAGATGAGGGAGCAGAGGCCAGAGAGCAATTCATCTAAACAACATCAGGGATTAAGCTGAATGCAAATGTTAATGACAACCAAAAACACCTAATTCAAGCTTAGGATGTATTAGGAAAAGTAGAGTGTCCAGAATAAGACAAAGTGGTAAACTATCACAATGATGATGACATTTAGATAACTGTGCTCAGAGTTCCCATGGAAGTTCCATATGGGAACGGTAGATGTAGCAGTAATGAGCACAGACTGGATGACTGTCCCTTGGTGGGGATGCTGAAGAAGGGACTGTTGTTCAGATGTACAAATTAGGCTAAATGGCTTCTGAGCTTCCTTCAAACTCTAAGCTTCTGCATGTATGTGTGATTTAAGAATTTCCCGAAGTCCCAGTATACTAACAACCCACATATGTAAACACTAACTGCTACCTCACCTTTCCCATTGCCATTATACGGGGGGTAAGGGGGGATTATGCGACTTTTAGAAAATGTGTGGGTTCATAAATAGAAGAGAAGAAACTAAAAAAAAAACCAGGAACAAATTGGGAAAACTGACACTGAAGACAAATTTCCCAAAGACAAATTGAGTCTCCTTGGTATACTTTTAACCAAAGGTATCTTCAAAGAAATTATATAACTTAAGGGCTAGGAGGGACAAAGTCCAACCCATACCTAAAGAATCCTCCTATAATACCTCTGACAAAGTCAACCAGCCTCCCAAATACTTAGTAAATATATTTTATTTCACTATTATACTGCCTAAAGTTATATGAACAAGAGATCAAATTAGCTCAAAAAGTATCCTTGTTTAAAAACACAAATCCCTCTCATCAAATTAAAAGTCTATCAGTTAGGGAGGCAAGATGGCAAAGTAAGCAGTAAATTACCATAACTCTCCCATATTCACTTCTAAACAACTATAAAATAGCACCCCCAAACAAATCCTGGAACAGTAGAACTAGCAAAAAGATGGGGTGAAACAATCTTTAGCCCAATAAACATGGAAGATTACCAAGAAAGTTCTGTCTCACTTGGGAAAAAGGGGAGAGCAGCATCCCAGCAAGCCTCACCTCAGCAAACCAGTGGGAGATCTGGAGCCCCAGTACAGTGGAGCAGACAAATGCCAACACCAGAACCCCCCACGTGCTTCAGCATAGCCAGGGGAACAGGTGGACTGGAGTTCCAAGAACTATCACTATATTTCAGGACAGCCCTGGGCAAACAGGCAGCCTTTAGGGGCCAGACCACCAAGTGCTTCAGTCTAGCCCTGGGGAAATGTAGAAACATGCCACTGGCCTCAGCACATGTCAGATATCACCCACTATGTCACCAATTCAGCAGCCTATAGCCTCCAGTAACAACCCCAACCCCACCATGTCAACACAGCACCAGACACTAGGGTGCCCCATGGGCCTCAGGGCAACGTCAATGCAGCACCAGATAAATAGCCAGGGTCTGTAGCACCTGGCACAAGAAGCCTGAGACAGTACCCCTTCCATCCCAGGAACAGATCTTAAATTTAAAAGAAAGGAAAAAAGTTTAAAAAAAAGATGAACAAAAAAAGCATCTGACCCGAGAAAATTGTTATGGTAACAGAGAAGATCAAGAAGCAAACTCAGAAGGAGGACAAAAATGTCAAAACCTCTACAAACCCCCCAAAACACGGCAAGTGGTCAGAAGCCCAGAAAGAACTCATGAAAGAACTTTAAAAAATTGTATAAGAAAGGTAGAAGAAAAACTGGGGAAAGAAATGAGAATTATGCAAGAAAATTATTAAATAAAAGCTTGGAAAAAGAGAACAACTGCCTAAGAGCAGATTTGGCCAAGTGGAAAAGAAGATAACAAAACTCCACTGAAGAAAACAATTCCTTAAAAAGTACAATTGGTCAGATGGAAAAAGGAAGTACAAAAACTAACTGAGGAAAATAACTAGTTAAAAGTTAGAATTGGACAAGTGGAAGCTAATGTCTCTATGAGACATCAAGAGTCAATCAAACTCAAAAGAATGAAAAAATTGAAGAAAATGTAAAATACCTCATTGGAAAAACACCTGACCAGGGGAAAAAAAAAACAAAAAACTCCTGACCAGGAGAGATAATGTCAGAGTCACTGGGAAAGTCATAATCAAAAGGAAGACCTCAACAGCATCTTTCAAGAAATTATCAAAGAAAACTGTGCTGATATCCTGGAACCAAAGGACAAAACTGGCTTTGAAAGAATCCACCAATCACCTCAGGAAAGAGATCCCAAAATAAAAACTCCAAGTAACATGATAGCCAAATTATAGAACTATCAGGTCAAGGAAAAAATACTTCAAGTAGTCAAAAAGAAACAATTCAAATATCAGAGAGTCACAATCAGGATCACACAGGATTTAGTAGCTGCAACATTAAAGGATCAGAGCTCATGGAACATGATATTCCAGAAGGCAAAGGAGCTAGGACTACAACCAAGAATCCCCTATCCAATGAAATTAAGCATAATACTTCAAGGGAAAAAAAAATCTTCATTCAATAAAATAAAAATATTTCGAGCTTTCCTAAGGAGAAGACCAGAACTAAATAAAAGATTTGATCTCCAATATCAAGACCCAAGAGAAGCTGAAAAGGGGAAAAGAAAACACAATGGATTTAATGACTTGTCTTGGATCATTTGGGGATGGAGACCACTAAAGAAAAGTATCCTTTGACATATGGGCTGAGTTTTGAGTGACAGACAAAAATGACACTCTTAAATGTGTTCTTAAAATTCTCTTTACATTACACAGAGACACTGAGTACACATATGGATAGATTTCCAGAGAAAAAAATACTTTGATTTAAAAGATTTCAAAAGTAGCAGGGATTCATCTGAAATAAAAATTGAAGGAAAGTCTAACAGTGAAAGAAGTTCAAAAGATTCCAATGGACAATGGCTACTTGGGAGTAGGGAAGAAAATAGAGGAGATTCAAATCTCAGCTTGAACAAAAATGGAATAACCAAGTAACAACCATGTAATAACATAATTGACAAGTGTAGGAAATGCCTCCCCTCCCCAAAGAAAGCAAGACAAAATGAAAATATAAAAGTGATCTAAAGCTGAAGCTGGTGGCCTCTAAAAAAAGAAGGGATGATTGACTATAATGCTTGATAATAAAGACTTCCATACAAATTTAGTAAAAAGAGCAAAGTAAATAAAATTCTGTATAACCAGGTTACAAATTCTATACAGGGATAATGATGGATCCCCTTGCCATCTAAAAGGATCATGAAAAAGTGAACTGAATAAAACTGCTAATTCTAATTTTCATGGTTCAGAGATTTGTTTGTTTGTTTCTTTTAAGGTAGCCCTGAAAGGTATTCCAAAATAAAGTGTATAAATATTCTACTTACCGCACCAAGCATAATTCGGAAAATAAGCCATCGAAATCCCCATATAACAATGCTGGATGTTGGAGTATGTTTGGGTAGTCGAGAAAAAGTCCAGAGTGGGCACAAGAATATCCCCAAAAATCCTGTTTCCAGGAGCTGAAATTCCCATCCTAAAATGATCACAAAAAAACAAATAAAAAGAGAAAAGTTGTCTTTCCAAAAGTCAAATTGCATTTACAAAGAAAATTAAGGTGCTAATTTTGTAATCTATAATTCTGTCAAACCAGACTAATTATTAGAAAGATTCCTGAGAGAGAAACAGAGAGCCAGGCTTAGGGTTAGAAAGACCTGGGTCTGAATGTTCAAATCCAGCCTCTGTTGGGCAAATGGACCCTAAGCAAATCATTTAATGTCTGAATGGACCAGGACACCCAATAAAATTATAAATTATAAATTAATTGCTCCACACCAGGAGTACCCCATAACTATGAAATAAATGAGTGGGTGGATGGGTGGGGAAAAGGGCATTCCTTAAGCAATTAAATTAATAAATGTGTCCCTTGGGGTGGCTAGGTAGTACAGTGAATAGAGCACTGTCCCTGGAATCAGGAGGATCTGAGTTCAAATCCAGGCTCTGACATTTAACACTTACTAGCCACGTGAACATGGGCAAGTCATTTTACCCCAACTGCCCTGCCTTCCCCACTCCAAAAAGCAAATAAATAGATAGATAGATAAAATAAATGTGTCCCTCTTCAAAATAAAAGAAAGAAAAAATTCCCCTCAGATACTATGTAGAGTGTAACAGTTTGCGAGCAAGCAAGTTGTCATAGCCTTAATGTAAATTAGTTTATGCTGTCTTGCTTTATATTTAGAGCATAGTTATTAAAAAAAAAAACCAATTTTAAGGTCACTGACCTCAAGAGAAAATACTAACTTCTGTTTGGCATTTCAGGTCCTTCACAACCTCCATCCAATCTACCTCTCCTGCCTTATCACACATTATTCTCCTTCATATTGATGGGATAATGGAACCTGAACCCCTAACAGGAAAAAGACAATGTCTCTGAACCCCTAAAAGTAAAAACCCTGAATGTCCAGCAGCCTTGAACTCTGGTACTGATAGGAGGCATCTGGCCCATCCCAGCCCACACTAATTATTTAATTAGCTTACTTGACACCCTTAATTCCATCCAGGACCTTTTCTCAGGTTACTTCTGGATCATCCCAGGCTACTTGCCACTCCTAAATTCCATCCAGTCTTTCTGTATAAAAATATCCATCTTATCCTCATCAAATGCTCAGATGCTTAAAATTTGGCACCCCTGTATTGGCCTCACAAATACCACAGATTCACTAGGAGTCTACTGGTGTTACAATAAACTCGATACTTGGATTCAGAGGTTTGAGTGGCTGAATTCTTACAAGGCAAACCCTGACCTGTACCCCTGTATTTTGGGATCTCCAGCACCCCTAAACTATAACACTCTACAGTCTAATCAAACTGGCCTTGCTGTTTCTCACACATTATACTCATATCTGCCACCTCTGTGTCTTTGTACAGGCTGTCTGTTCCCAATGCCTATAATGCACTCCCTCCTTACTTCCATCTCTTAGAATCCCTAGATTCCTTCAACCTTTGCTCAAGTATTACCTTCCTCCAGCTGTCATCATACATGGTACTCCATTCAATGCCATTCAACTAGCTGGGCCTGAACTGTACCCTCCTCAAGTCCACCTTAGAGTCCCTCACTTCCTTTATGACTCAACTTAAGGTTTTGTTTTGTTTTCTCTATCCATATAGTATATCATACCATTACCTGCCAGTTCTCAGCCCAAACGAATGTAGATTTTGATCTCTGATATTTTTTTTTTTCTTAAGGACCAGTCTTAAGTCCAAATCACTCTGACCCTCATTGATTGGACCACAGTAGGTCCCAGGCCAAGCCCTACTTCGTCATTATTTTGGCCCTGACTGGTACAGAGTGAATGTTAACAACAATTGTTTCTGTTATGGCCAGAAACCCTGAGGGTCTTCCCCTCCCAGATTGATTTTTATTTTTGAATGGAGTGCCATTCTCTGCCTCATTTCTTACCTAGCCTTATCACTGATTAGGCACTGCCTCTGTCAAACTGAGATGCTTAAAGACTTTAACTTTAAAAGGCCAAGGTATCCCCCACCACATCCTGGGGCATCTCTAGTTGTCCTAATCTATACCTTGCCACTAGACCCAGATGGCCCAGGAGGAGAGAGTGAGGTTGGCAACTGAGTACAACCCTTCTTCATTTAAATCCAATTCCTTTGCGTTATCATGGCATTATCTCTCTGATGTCATGGTCCTCTTTGAGAATGAAGGACAAACAACAATTCTGGTAGTAGTGTCTTTTAACACAGACTTATAATGAATAAATTCAATTATATAATTGTGCCTTTTGTCTCCTTGAGAGCAGGTACTATATGAAATGAGTGAGTGGGAATATGGGGGAAGGAAGTTTTCTAAAGTAAGTAAATAAATGTGTCCCTCTGAAACTAAGACAAGAAAAATTAGTCTAGGGATATATCCCCAGCACCTAGCAGAATGCCTAACAATAAACATAAATGCTTGCTAATTGACTGATTGGTCCTGGATCAAGTTTAAGGGGCTTAAAAGAACAAAATCCTCATGTAGTTGTAGAAGCATTGTCTAAAGAAAAATGAGGAAGAGTGCTGTGCCCAAACCCAAATTACCCATCTCCTGATTTGAAGCCCACCATTAAGCCCCTTTATATACTTGTCTTTGTCTCCATCCTATACCCTGTAATAACTTGAAACAGCTTAAGGCATAATCTTGGGTATTGCCCATGACCCCTGGCCTGACCCCATCACCCAATATCCTCCACCCTGTATCCAGAACATGACCCCCTAGCCTGTACATCACCTTGTACCCTCCACCCTGTTCTGGGAGGGACCCCCTTGTTCCAGGAAAAGTTGCACCCTTGTTGCCTTGTGTTTAGTCCTGATATATATCTAACCAATGGCAAATCTTGGCTTCTGTATGTCATTGCTTATGCCAACTCCCCTCCCCAATAGTAGTTTTTGTATTTTTAGTCTTTATAAGCACTGTGTGTACCCCAATTCCGGACTGCCTGATTTGAGTTTATACTCCAGGCAGTCATGCGCTTGATCAATAAATCCATACCCAAATCTATCTTGAACCCAAGTTTCAGCTTACTCTTATTCTCTTCACAACAAGAGGATCTAAAATATAAACAGTACTAAACCTTAAATAAGCTAAATAAATTTGTCTCTTCTCCCTCCCCTTTTGTATCTTTTCCTTGGGATCAAATATTCATAAAGATTGGTGTTTGTGTTATTTTTTGTCTTTTCAATGAATAAGGAGGGCTGGAGGAGTAAAGGGAAGGAGAGAATTTGAACCTGAAAAATTTTTTTTAATTATTAAAGAAAGGAATTGCCTTGGATCATTTAGGGATGGAGACCACTAAAGAAAAGCCTCATATGAGTTGAGTTTTGAATGACAAACAAAAATGAGACTCTTAAATGTGTTTTTAAAATTTTGTTTGTGTGTAAATCCTAGAAATTTCTGCCTAGAAGCAAGTATTTGTGTTTATTCTTAGAGAATGTGGATGATAATGGCAAAAGTAATATACCTTCTTTAATATGACTATATATAAAATATGTAACTACATTATTGATCTATTTACCATTTAAGGTCACAAAAACTATATCGTCTTTATCTTGGTAGTACTTGCTTCATTAAAGCAACATGAAGCTCCTTTAGGATATAAATAACAATGTACAATCATTTCAGTAATAACTTAGAGCACCAGATTTATTTCTTTTAATGTATAGTTTTCATCTGTTCCTATTTAATTTTCACTATAATTTCATTCTGACTTTGGAGAAGACAGAGACTTCAGGAGCTAGTAGTGAAACATTTCTGTATATAACTGTCACATTAGAAAATCTTAATTCATCAAGTATAATTTATTTTTAATTAAGTTGTCATTAAATTAGAGCCACAAAATTGACCTATACTTTAAAGATTAAACTCAAGGAAATTTTAAAAGAATCTCCATTCTATGTATCCTTTGGTTTTCTGAAAGCTGAGGTTCCAAAATGAGTCCTACTTTGGTGAGAAGTGAATTATATTGTTATAAAAGCAGCTGCATCAGAAAAGCAATACCCAATGCTGAATGTGAAAGGTTAATTGTTACTAACCGGAGCAACAAATAGTAGTTATTGGTCTAACTGGCAGCAAAGCCGTAGTATATCTTGTTAGCCTCAGCCTCCACAAGAATCCCACTGTTATGGATGTTTTCATATGGAAATTACTGTCTTTCCTCTCAGACCGATCCTATACATGCTTGATCTGTGGTTAAGAGACTCCAAGGCTTTACATTTTCTAATGTGCCCCCCACGGGCAGTAATATCATTTGTGATAAGAGGCAACACAAATAATTAGTGTTTTTCTTTATCTGGTCATTAACAAAAAACTACCTAAGAACACTGTGACCTAAACAAAATCATGTTTTGCTTTTTCCTTACATATTCCAATCAGTATTAAGTATCAAAAATAAAGAAATCTAAAGTCTCTGAGTCTTCTGGGTGCTTAGCTTGCCTCAAAAGGAATGTCAGTGGGATCTGCACCTGTGCTACTCGTTCTGAAGCTACACGTTCAAACCCTGGCACTACCACTTGGGTATGATTCCAGAAGGATAATCAAGTCTGAAGGGTGCCTGAAAAGGAGATGTCTCGATGATGCAAGTGCAAAGGAGGAAGAATGTCTGACTGACAAGCAAAAAGACAGTCAACAATGGTAAAGTGCTGCTGGGAGAGAGCTCCCATAGCTGTTTTAAACAGATGGCAATCACAGTAAGCTGCAAAAGAAGGAGAAGGAGAAGGAAGAATTAAAAACAAAGGTGGCAAGTTATAAGCTTAAAAGAAAAAGCCAGAACAAGTTAAGAGAGGAAATATCTTAGACACTACCTTCTAGTATAGAAACAAATAGTATTTTGTAAATGAAAGGACCATAGATTCTTAGAGAATTCATTAGTTAGATACACTATTAAGATGTCTATTTTGCACAGAATAAAAGCTCATATTCCTATGGAGTTTTATAAGTTATAAAACACTTTTCCCATAACAATCGTGCAAATATCTGCATCTGAAAGAAGGCGATCAATTGAAAATACATCCTGGGATACTTATCTTACCCACTGATCAAACAATTCCATTACTTAAAAACTGCCTTTTGAAGAGGGTCAGAATTTTATTCCTTCCACTTACTTCCAGATGACTTAATACTGTCTTTCCTTTCTTCCAACTTTCCCCTAAACTCCAACAGGTCTATGATCTCATCAATGAGGACATTGCCTCCAAATGTAAAGATCACAACCTGCCCAAACATACTTTCTCATCCCAGATACCTCCCAAAAATGCACAGCTTGGAAACACCCAAAGAACATACACTTAGAATACTGACATATTTCCTCTAGGCCCTCTAACAACCATATAGGGAGCAAAATGTATGGGAAGAAGAAACTATATACCTTTGCTTAAGATTTGAGGAAAGTTTATTTTTTACTACTTATTCAACAAAGAGACTTTTCATCATCTTTTTGTGCAGAGATTCAAAGCCTTTTTTTAAATTCTCATTTTTTTTTCCAAAGCCTTTAAAAAAACAACAAATTTATGGGGCAGCTAGGTGGTGCAGTGGATAAAGCACTGGCCATGGAATCAGGAGGACCCAAATTCAAATATGGCCTCAGACATTTAACCCTTAGTAGCTGTGTGATCCTAAGCAAGTCACTTAGTCCCAACTGCCTTGGGGGGGGTGGGGGGAATGACACAACTTTATTAAAACTCCTATATTGTTGATTTGTAAGTAGGTCAATGTTTACTTTCTTCCTCCAACAAATGTGAAAACATTTTACAATCATTTTCTCTGAAAAAAATTTAACTTCAAGATAAAAAATTATTATACAAAATGTAAAATAAATACTTTGTATGATAGAGACTCCTGGGGTGGCTAGGTGGCGCAGTGAGTAGAGCTTTGGCCCTGGAGTCAGAAGGACCTGAGTTCGGATCCGACCTCAGACACTTAACACACACACAAACAAAAACCTAGCTGTGTGACCTTGGGCAAGTTATTTAACCCCAATTTCCCTAAAAAAAATGATAGAGACTCTTAATTAACTTTAATTGTTGGAGCCATTCATCCATTCAACAGCCATTAAGTGTCTATATGCAGAGCACAGTGTCAAGTACAGGGGAGGGTACATACAAATATAATTATTTGTACGCACAGTCCCTTGTCTTTGCCTTCAAGATAAAAGAATCATAGAATCATAAAATCTTAGACCAAAAGGGCCCTTAAAAATCATCTTATTAAACTTCCACACTTAAAGATGAAGAAATTGAGTCCCAGAAGTGAACTGACTTGTCGAAAGTGACACATATAGATAAATAAATAAAATTTATAATGTTTTAGTAAAATATCTAAATTCTAAGCATAGATAAAAGGTGGGGAATTGATTGTATTATTTCTCAAGATGACCCTGTAAATTGAGAGTAGAAAGCAAGATTATGATCCATCAACCACATTCTTATAAATGGTTCCCATTTCTCATAATTGCAAACTGTTAGAAGCAGTTGTTCCTATTTCCAACCTAACAGCCTCTATCAAACTCTGAATTTAAATATGTTATAGACTCAAAAAAAAGGATCTAAATATTGCCAATGATAGAATCACATAGGCAAAGGAGCATTTCTCAATTAAAAGTTAGCAAAGTTTCCACCATGGCTTTAAGGAGGAATAAATTACACAACAGCTCTTCTCTCTTCCAAGTTGCCACCTAGCTTTTCACAAATGCAAAGAACAGAATTTTTAAGATAAAAATTTGAATGACAACAAAGAAAAACTAAGTGGTAAAACCAGGAGACTGATCTAAATGACAGAAAAAGAGGAGGCAGGAGAGAAAGGAAAATACAAATGTCACCATGAGAAATGCAAATGTACAAGGTAAAGGGATACCTATGCACTTCTACCTTTTTATGAATGTAATCTGGACTTCTTTAGTCCTATTCAGGTTTAACAAGTGACAACAAATGCTATTAAGCCTGAAACATTCAGGGTCTCTTACAAATGAAATTCAAATCCTCAACTCTGTGAAGTGAACATAGGCTTGCTGTAGGCTTGTTTTTCAAGTTGGAGTTGAAGCTGCCACATCATCTCAGCATGGCGATCCCTTAGGCCCTAGCTGCACACTGATATGTCTGGGAATGAAAGGGTCATGTTGTTGACCCACCTGCTTCTGTTTTCTTTGGTTGGATCTAGTCAAATTTCAGCAGCTGCATTGCTCACACAATGAGCGCCATTGTTATCTCTCTCAGTGTGGTGGTGGAAGGGTCCAAATTTTAAAATAAATAAATAAATAAGCTGCCAATGACACAACTTTCAGTGGCTGCACTTGTCACACACTGAAATGGTAGTTGCATCTTCAAAAATCTCTGCAACCCAATAAATCAGTTTAGCACCTTGCAAAATACCATAAACTTACAAAAGAAAGGAGAGGAAGGGAAGTAGTTGAAAGAATTCTACTTTGTAAATGTACTCAAGCTATAAAGAATTTCATTTGTCTAATTTATTGATTTTCAGTGATTTTAAATGATTGTTCCTAAATAGCAAACTTTTTGGCTATGCTACTATGAACCACAAATTTGGTTCTTTCATGAAAGGCCATATATGTTTTACATTTCTTTTTTGATGCACTAAAGAAAGTATTGTTAGACTAAAACTATTCAAGTCAGTTAAGTATTAATGAGCTCTTGAAAGGTCTGACTTATTCATATTAACATTCCCCAAAGAGAATATTATTTCTAATAGGACATATATTATTTGGTGTTATTATATCATTAAGGATTCCAACCCAAGGTTTCACAATCCCTAATCCCTAATGAGAAAACCAGGGGAAGTATCAGTGTCCATTTGTTTAAAATGTTTGCCATGCAGAAAAGGAAGAAAATCCTGAACAGTTCTAAGTTACTGCACCTGCAGCTTTTGCCGATCTCTGGCTCTTAGCCGGTACTAGGAACAACATAACCAGCTGCAAAAGGTAGTCTGTAGTGAAGAAATAGCACTTAGAAAATTGAAGAAAGAGGTTCTCAAGCCTTACAGCTTTCTAGGGGTGCTCCCAAACCCTTTTGATCAAGAGAAAAGCAACAACAGGGACCTAATTGTTCATTCAAAAATAAACCTAATACTATGGAGGAGAAGCTAGCTTGAGGAGTCTTAAAGAAGTATGTGTAACTTTAAAAAGCATACTACAGAGAATTTTTAAAAGAAATGTTGTTCCTCTCACTCTTATTCATTCTCTCTTTCTGTAAGCATACAGGAAAATTGTATCCTTGATATCATAGCCACTGGCAGACAAGGAAGAAAGTGATATAAAACAGACTTAGTCATTACAAACAATTAAATGAACAGCTATCCTTGCCACCCTTCTTATACCCCAAATTTCCTGAAGAGCTAAGTAACACCTCAGCAAATAAACATGTATGTAACAGTGTGTAACAGACATATGTGCTGGTAAGGTGAAGAAAGAACTACATTTACTTTAAGTTACAAATAAAAATTAAAAGGTGTGAGAAGAGATTTACAAACCCTATTGTATTTTTATCACACCATAAACAGTCCAAAATACCAAGGAAGAAACTCAGGAAATAAAACCAACATCAAATTTCCTGATATGCAGCGCAGGATAACAATTTTTCAAATTTTTATCATGAAATTATCAGACTAGAAAAATTGAATGTCTGAGCTACTGACTTCCCTTTGAACACTTCTAAAATGAGAAATTCTCTCATTCCAAATTATTACCTCAGTAAAATGAGGCTCACTTGAATGTAAAGAGCTTTAGAACCCTAGAATTAAAGATACAGAAGTATCATTAGATTATTTTTGAAACTGAAAAATCTTACTTAAACTGAATCTCCATCTTTACCATTGATGCTTCTATTTCATCTATGTTTAATATCTCTACCCAAACCTAATGAATATACCAGGCCCCTGAGTGTTAACAAAGAGCCTTTCCTCACAAGATGTTCCAAAGCCTAATATGACATCAGGCAGCACATGATCACTCAGCTATTATATAACTAACTTTTTTGAAAAAAGGACATTTTTAGAATCTTAATGGCACAAACTAAAGGCAGCAACCAGATAAAATCTCTGGAGTTGGCAGCTTTCAAAAAAGTTGTTTTGCTGAAAGCTCAACAGAACTTTTGTTAACAAATTTTATGGTGTTTTTTTTTAATCACAGAGAATAGAACTTCCCAAATGATGTCTGCAGCTGCATGTGTACTAATGTATAGCCTTCAGCCTTTCTCCAATATTCTAACCAAAGATTCCAAACTAGTGCCATTTTTTCTGCTTCTCCTAAGCACCAACAACAGCCCATCAAAGAATAAATGACCTTTATAGTGAAAATGACAGAACAAAAATGACAGAGATGTTATCCAAGATAAATAATGATAGTAAGAGAGCACCTAGTTTCCCTTGATGATTCAAGTCACCTGGCTCAGATGAACTACACACGCAGGTGCTAGAGGGAAAAAATCTGGCAGATATGGCTGCTGAGCCACTCACTGTCAATGATAACTGAAAAATCATCAAAAATGAGAGAAGTGTCACAAGTTGAAAGAACAGCAGATGTCCCAACTTTCAAAAAAAAGGGAAGAAAATAAAGTTTGATAACTATAGAATGGCAGATTAATACAAAATGCTTTTTTAAAACTGAGAAAATTCTTGAAAAGATCATTAAAGAGATGGCTGGTGAACATCTAAAATGGGAGGCAGTGATTACAAAGAGCCAGCATGGCTTAATAACAGTTTTGCCAGATTAACCACATTTCCTTTTCTGAGAAGTTACCAGAGAATGGAAAGGAGAGAAATACTACTGCTGTAGTTTTATCTAGATATTTAGCAAAGGTTTTGATAAAATATATCATACTATTCTTGTGGGGAAGAGAGAGAGAGAGAGAGAGAGAGAGAGAGAGAGAGAGAGAGAGAGAGAGAGAGAGAGAGAGAGAGAGAGAGAGAGAGATGTAGATTAATCAATAATATGAAGCCGGCCTAGGAATTTCTGTTCCATTCTGTGCTTTTTAACATTTTAACATTTTAGATGAGAGGATGGGGTATGCAAATCAAATTTGCAGATGACAGAATTAGAAAGAATATTAAAAACATGAGATGATCCAGTTAAGATGCCAAGAGATTGTGACAGGCTAGTTTCTAATAAAATGAAAGCCAATAGGAATAAATGTTAGATCTTAGAGTTGGGTACAAAGAATTAACTTCACAAGTACAAGATGAAGAAGTATGATTAGATGACAATTGTTCTAAAAAAGATCTCGGGGTTTTAGTAGATCATAAGCTCAGTATGAAATAGTTGTATGATGTGGCAGTCAAAAATGATAATGTGACCTTAGGATACAAAAGAACCTCAAGGAAGAGTGTGGAAGTGGCAGTGTTACTACACTCTACCCTTGTCAGACCCCATCTGGAGCACTGTCTGTAACTTTGAGCACCATATTCTAAGAGGGACATTGATAAATTGGAGAATGAATGTCTGGAGGAAAGACGGTAAGCAGAGTGGTGAAGGGCCTTTAAGACAAAGTCATAAAAAGATCATATAATTAATGGAAATAAGGAGGTTTAGCAGGAGAAGGCTGGGGATGAGGAGTGGGGGGGGGAATGACAATGGAGGTCATGATAGCTGTATTCTAGCATTTGAGGAATTTTCAGGTGAAAGAATTTTTTCTCAGCTTCAGGAGCCAGAACTGAGAGCAATGGGTAGAAATTGCAGAAGAGCCACATTTAGGCTTGATGTCAGGAAAAAACTTCCTAAGAATTGGAGCAATGGAAAAGAAGAAAGGGCTTCCTTGAGAGGCAGTGAGTTCTCTAGAGGTCTTAAAACAGAGTCTAGACCTTCATTTGTCAAGTATGTTACAGCGGGGTTTCCTTTCACGTATAGATGGCACTTAATAGTAGCTAAGTTTCCTTCTAATTCTCATATTCTCTCATTCTGAGATCATGATGACACTACCCACAGTAGCCTTACTTATTACATTATTCAATATACCTTTTCTTGAGCTACTATGAAGAGAAAAGGAATAAACATTTATATTCAAAGAAATTTTATCAACTGTTAGGTGCAAATTTCTCCAAGATTCTATGTAAATACTGTTTAGAGAATATTCAGGGAGGAAAGGACTTTAAAACTGACTTGTTCCCTTCATTTAATGAATATAATGCTATTCACGATGTGCATTAGAGGAAGAAGGGTCAGGTACTGCCATGGTACTATACATCTTTTGAGAAGTTAGTGGTTCAGATCAGACATATAGATATATGGCATATTCCTCTTTATCTTTATTCTAACATTCTTCCATAGTCACATGTAGCATGTAACAGTGATAAGTGGCATTATTTTCAAGCCAGTACTCTCTAGTGTCACATTGCTTTGAAGTTGGTCTGGGTCCCAAGTACATCCAACTTGTTAATTATTGCTAGAAACTTACACAGACCTCCACACACGTAGTTTTCACTGAAAAATTACTTAAAAGTCAATTCTCTTCACATCTCTATGAGCTACTGTACTACTTTTTCCCCCCTTGACAAAAGAAACAAGGTATTCTTTCAGTCCTTTGACAGAATTCAGTTCCATGTTCAAAAAGTACAAAGCTTTACCATCATTCCTTTTTGCCTCATGAAAGACATGGGGTCTTGACTTTTAAAAATCATTAAAGACTACCAAGAATGTTTTATTATGAAACCACAAAGGAGAGTATCCTTTCTTCTGAATTAGTATTTTGCAACACAGAAAAAATATGCTGATAAACTGTACTTTCAATCTGTTCATAACAAAAGGTAGTCAAGGAGAGGGGACAAGGGAAATTTAAGGGTTAGCAGAATATGAGAAAAGACAGGAAATCTCTTGGTACTATAATTTGACTTTGTTTCTTTTTTATGTTGACTTTTAAATGACATGAGATTCTTAATCTAAAATTCCTCTTTTTTCTATTATGCAACTTAGTAAAATATCTTCATTATTAAAGGGGACAGAAAATATTAGAAACACAAAGTTTCAGGAAAAGCCTACTGATATTAATATATTGTTATTCTCACTCTATGATGTCTGTCCAGTCAACACAATACTGTAGGTACTTAGCCATGCTTCTTATTTAATTTTGTCACATAAGATAAATAAGATTGATGTGGAATGTATCACCAAGAACACGTAAGGTCAGAAAAGGAGGCAGGTTAATCATCTAGTGAAAAGGAAAGGTACTACAGCGTATCTAAAAAATATTAGGAGTCCCTTTTAAGGCAAAAACATGGACAAGAAGGGAAGATAAGAAGAAATTAAAATCTGCACTGATTGGAGAAGCACAAACACTAATGAAATATCACTAAGGGTAGCAACATAAATATTATATAAATTATTATAAGATTACCTCTCCCCTGGCTCCCAAGGTTTAAGGATGGGTGGTTATGAGAATGACCTGGCAATTTACAGAAATGTTGAAGAAAGAGGTGCTGGTTTTGGAGAATTATAATGAATAGGGAAAGCATGCCAAAATTTAAAAAGGCTTCTAGGTAAAAATGAACAAGGAATAGTTATAAGATCTTAGCTTACATTCAACAGAGGCAGCATCCAAAGCTAGGGAGCTTTTAGTCCTAGTAAACTCTGTTCTGGTTGGGTTGTACATGGAATACTATATTTCATTCTGAGCACTCTATCTTAGAAATAATGTTGATAAGCAAGAGATCATCCAGTGAAAGGTACCCAAGATGACCAAGGAACTTACAACCATGCCACATAAAGATTAGTTGAAGGAACTAGAGAGACAAGAAGACAAGGGGGAATGTAATGGCTGTCTTCGAGTATTTAAAAGCTGTTGTTTTGAAAGGGGATTAAATTTGTTTTGTTTGGTCCAAGAAAACAGATGTTGGCTGCATATAAGAATTTCCTAATAATTAGAACTGTCCCAGGTAGAATGGGCTGCCTTAGAAGGTGATGGTTTTTCATAACTGGAAGTTTTAAACTAAAGGCTTGCTGACCACTTGTCACATATATTGCAGACATGTTTGATGTCCAGGTGACCTCTGCGATTTCTTCTAACCGATCTTCTATACATTTGAGCTCTCAACTATTTAGGGACTAGGATAATCTGGACCTGTGATTTCTTTAGTCTGGGGAACTCCCAAGTAAGTAAATTTCGTCTACCCATGCAGGTCACCAGTTGGTCTACAATTTATAGCCTCAGATAATTGCCTATGGCAGTGGCATCAAAGAAAGAGAAATGGAATCACTAAACTATGCATAGGGATCCCTGCTGGCAGCACAATGACTTAGAAAACCACGCACCTGCTTAGGACAGTGCCTAGCAGAGTTGATGCTTAAATGTTTATTGACTGATTGACTGATATTAACATTATCTATGTTCTATTGTATTTTTATTAATTTGTTAAATATTTCCCAATTACATTTTAATCTGGTTTCTACTGGGAAGGCTGCAACATATTTGACAACTCTAGCCTAGAGAACCGAGAGGTTAAATTATTTCCAGGGTCACAAAGCTGGTATGGTTCAAAGGTGGGACTTGAATTTGCATCTTCTGGGCTCCAAATCCAGGTCACTATCCACTTTACCATACTGCCTTCTCAGTCTATAAAGTGTTGTAACAATCTTGACAGCTTGAAAGTTGCTACTTAGATTTAGCTACTTGACTTTACAGCTGGATCGAATTTTAGATAACATCCTAATGTTATAAAGAAGGAAACTCGGGCTCTAACAGAAGAATTTACTTACCCAAAGTCACACATGATAATAAACAAGAGATCCAGGATCTGAACCAGGCTTTTATGACTCCAAACCCAGAATTCTTCCTCCTTTACATGCTGACCCTCAGTTCAGCATATTGTCTAACAAAAAGCTTTCAATCCAAAGGCAAGGCACTTAAAATAATCCCTTTTTTATCTAAATACCAATTTATAAATTTGAAAACAGGTACTCTAGACTTTCTCAGTTGCTATTATTTCTACGGTGCTTTGAATATATTTCTACACTGAGAAATATTCAAATTATACTAACCCAGTATACTGAGAAACACATTTTAAAACCAACATACTTTCTTAAAAGGTCATAAAAGGTGATCTAAATGCCCCAAAGATGACATTAACTTGAAGTCCCATTCCTACACTTAAGCAAACAAGTTCCAATTAAGGACTTAGAGTGTGACAGGAACAGTGCCAGCTACTGAGGATACAGATGTTAAAAAATAAAAATAGTTCCTGCCCTCAAGGTGCTTACAGTCTAGCCAAGGGAGATAACATGTACACAAACAGGTATATACAAAATAGATACAAGGTGATAAGGATATACTTAAAAAAAGTTTCACATAGGAGGTAAAGTCTGAACTGAACAATAAAGAAAACTAGTCATTTGAGAGATAAAGGGGAGAAGAAAGTGCATTCCCAGCATAGGTGGACAACCAATGCAAAGGAACAGAGCCAAAAACATAGTACAGAGTGTAAGCAGCAGAAAGAAGACCAGTTTGGCTCAACTGTAAATTGTGTGAAAAGGAGTAATGTGTAATAAAGCTGACAAGGTAGGATAATGAAGGGTTTTAAATACCACACAAATAAATTTATATTTGATCCTAGAGGTTAATAGGGAACCATTGAAATTTACTGAGCAGAAGGACAGGGTCAGATTTATAACTTACAAAAATCAGTTTGGCAGAGGCCTTAAGGATGAATTCAAGAGGAGTGAAAGGAAAGGCTTAAGCCTAAAGAAGGGAGCCCAATGAGGAGACTAAGGCAAAAGTTCAAGTGAGTGGTGATGAAGACCTGAACTAAGGTTATAAGCTTTGTAAGTGGAAAGAAAGGGACAGGGGTGAACAATAAAAGTGAAGGTAAGTGAAGGTCTTGTAAGAAGGTGAAGAGTCGCTTACTCTGCAAATTTCAATGATGGGCTGTTAACACATATTTGGGGAGCTTCTTCTGTATACCAAAAGGTGATACAGAATGGTATCATTTGAGTTTCTATGACCAACAGTTACTCTTTTTCACACTGAAGATATTACTAAAAGATTTTGGAATGCTATTTTTAGCTTTTCTTCCTAAAGTATGAGCCATGAAAAAAATTAACATAAAAACTTTTAAAAGCTTCCAAGTGCTCTCAAGGGTAGTCATTAGAAACCACTTTGGTAACAAGAGGGTGATATCACTGAGTTAATGCAGCAGTAAATTAGTTCTGTGTTCAGAACTTAAAGTGACAGAAGAATCAAGAGAGAATTTAAATTAAAAAAAAATAATGAAGTTAATGGATTTCCTGTTTCCACCTTAGCAGGCAACTGTCATTTTGAAGGAACAGTATATATTGTATTTAATTACTCTCTAAGTAACTAAAATAATTTTATCTATGTTTGCATAATATCATTGGTATTCCTTTTTTTTTCCTGTAGCCATCAGGGTAATTTATACTATATCAAAGTTTTAATGTTTGGCTGTTAGCTTTGCTGTGAAATATAGGAAATGTACATCCTAAATAGACCTCTGAATGACAAAGCTAGAAAAGACCTCAAAGGCCATCTAATCCAGCCCCTGACCTGTAAAATTGCTCCTACAATATTCTACCTTTGCTTGAAGACTTCTAGAGCATCCCACTCCATTTTATTTATTCCTTTTACTTACTTATTGCTTTTTAGATAGCTCTAGTTACTGGGAGGTTTTGCTTTACACTGAAATAAAATCTTCTCATCTACAACTTCCTTGCTTCCAGCTCAGCTCTCTGGGGTTAAAACACAGGAAGCCCAATCTGACAATTCATACAATGTTCTAAAATGTATCCAATCAAAATAGTTGTGCCTACTATACTAATAAGTATCTTCTTTACAATTTTGTCTAATGGCTACAGATAAAATCCACATTTTGGCAGCAACATTCAAATTTGGGATATTTTCCTTAATAAAAAGAGAATCTATTTTCCCTTGGTATATGCTCAAATCAAAAGCAGTGAACTTCTTTTCTCAGTTATATAAGAACTGTGTGGCTTTCCCTTCCACAAAAGAGAGCAGACATCCTGCCCCTAAAGTTAAGCCTACAAGGGTCAAGGACACCACAGGAGCCCCCCACCCCATATAATTAATTTAACTGATATCGGCAGCTTTTGTCATTTTTTCAGTCATAAGCAGAAACATATACTCTTTTCTAGCAATCTGAACTGCTCTAATAGCTGTAGTCTAAGCAAAAAGTTTTTTAAAACTGCACTGACTTCTGAGACACCTTGTGTATATGACCAAAAGTCATTCCCCATAGATAAGTGGTCAAAGCATCTGAACAAATATTTCTCAAAAAGAACGTGTGTGTGTGTGTGTGTGTGTGTGTGTGTGTGTGTGTGTGTGTGTGTGTGTGTGTGTGTGTGGAGAGAGACAGAGAGACAGGGAGAAAGAGAGATAAAGAGACAGAAACAGAGAGATAAGAGAGACAGAGACTGTAAACTCAACAGCCAAGAAAGAATACTCCAAATCATTAATAATTAGAAAAATGCAAATCGAACAAGGTCTTTCTAGATTCATAATAAGGGTTTTTTAAACTTTTAATTAGTACTTCCCTTAAATTATTTCTATTTGATTAGGTTAACTAAAATGTTATAGTTGAAACCATAAAGAGTCCTGAGTTGAGATTCTGGCTCCCACACTTAGAGCTATAGAGTCACAAGCAATTTTTTGAGTCTTAGTCTCCTCGTATGTAAAATTAGGATAATATTTCCCTCTGGCCATGCTTCCAATATAAACACCATTTCTCAACTGCACTCTCACACCTTGGAACCTCCCTCAGTGTGTAGGGCCTCTTTACCTGGAACATCTATCTAAACCTGTGGCATTCCCACCCTATATCTGCCCTTCTAGCCTCCTTCTCCTATTGGTAAGGATTGGGGCTTCCATTTTGCAAAGTAGCCCAGACCAGCCCATCTTAATTCTCTTCCCAGCTTTTTGCTTCTGATGTTTTATACTTGAGAAACATGCCCCAATATAGGTAGCTTCATTCCTGTACTCCACCCCCCCAAAATTCCACTTTTCTATTGTTTACAATGTTTTATACATACATACATATATATATATATATATATATATATATATATATATATATATATATATATATATATATATATATGCTTGTATTTTTATCCCTCACATCTAGTACAATGCCTGGAACATATAAATACTTGCCTGCCTGCCTTGCCTATCTAATAATTCTAATGCTAGGGTATTTGTTTTTTGGGTTGTTTTTTTTTATTATTATTTCCCTCCAGGTGACTGGTAGCTGTTTTTGTTTGTTTTTTAAGTTTTAAGTTTATTTATTTTTAGTTTTCAACATTCATTTCCATAAGTTTTAAATCTTCTCCCCCTCTGGTCCCTTTCCCCTCCCCAAGATGGCATGCAATCTGATATAGGCTCTACAATCCATTCCTATTAAACATATTTTCACATTAGTCATGTTGTACAGAAGAATTAAAACAAATGGGTGGTACCATGAAACAGAAAAAACAAAACAACAAAATGGTCTGCTTTGCTCTGCATCCTGACTCCATAGTTCTTTCTCTGGATATGGCTGGCATTTTCCATCATGAGTGTTTGGAATTGTTTTAGGACCTTGCATTGCTGAGAAGGGCTAAGTCTATCAAAGTCAGCCATTGCACGGTGTGGCTGCTACTGTGTACAGTGTTCTCCTGGTTCCGCTCGCTTCACTCAGCATCAATTTGTATAAGTCTTTCTGGGTTTTTCTGAACTCTACCTGTTTGTTGTTACTTATAGCACATTAGTATTCCATTATATTCATATAACACAACTTGTTCAGTCATTCCCCAACTGATGGACATTCTCTCAATTTCCAGTTCTTGGCCACCACAAAAAAAGTTGCTATAAATATTTTTGTACATGTGGGTCCTTTTCCCATTTTTACGATCTCTTTGGGCTACAGCCCTAGAAGTGGCTCAAAGGGTATGCACATTTTTATACCCCTTTGAGCATAGTTCTGAATTGCTCTCCAGAGAATGTGGATCAGTTCACAACTCCACCAACAATGAATTAGTGTTCCAATTTTCCCACATCTTCTCTAACATTTACAATTTTCCTGTTTGGTCAAGTTAGCCAACATGATAGGCATGATGTGGTACCTCAGAGTTATTTTGATTTGCATTTCTCTAATCAATTGACTTAGAAAATTTTCTTCATATGACTACAGATAGCTTTAATTTCTTCCTCTGAAAACTGTCTGTTTTACTTTGACCAGCTAATACTAAGGTATTTGTGAGTAACATACTTTGTAAGCCTTAAAATAGCTACATAAATGTGAATTTTATTAGGAGCATTAAAACAATATCAAATTAGAGCCTGAAAGCACTGTAGGGATCATTCAAGTCAAAGTTCTTCATTTTTAAATGGGGATATTAAGGCTCAAATCAACAAAACCATTTATCCAAAGGGAAAATCCAAAGGGATATATCCAAACAAGGAAGCAAGTCATAGGAATTCATTCTCTTTGTAACATATGCCAGTGGGTATTCAGAAATAATTTGTTCTAAAATGTTTAAAATAATCTTCCTATAAATCTATTTATGTGATAAATTCCAAAAAGGTATTTGCTAAGAAAAGATAAATTTTAGACTTGCACTTGTGTGAATTGTTCCAAAGTCTGCATTAGTGGAGTCCAAAATAATGAAGTTTTACTGCATATTTTCTTTATTATTTAACATTTGGTTTTTTACCAGTTAATACTAATTTCAATGTAATTCAATCTATTTATAATAAGACTAAGTCTAGAAGAGGGAGAGTCAATATTCACAAGCTATAGAACCAGTTTCTATTGTTCCCCCAGATTTGAAGGGGAAATGAAAAATGGACAGATTAATAAGTCTAGTTAATATTCTTAACTGGCCAGCTGTAGTCTCATGGGATCCACTTTGTAAGTTGAATAGTGGTCTCATATACATACCCCCCCCAACACTTCTCCATCTGAAAAACTATCTCAAGAACATCTGCCACCCTTGACCTTTTATATGTGATTATATTAAATGTATACATGGTATTAGTCAAATACATAAACAAATGTTTGCACAGATCAAAGCTGACAATAATTGATACTATTCTTCTGCAATTCTATAAATTGTCCCCCCAAAAAACCTTCTCTGAAACAAAAGAGGGCATAAAAATTTGTCACCCAAATAACAAAATTAGATATAAAAGCAAAACAAATTTATATTATTTTAACTTGCACCCCCATAATGACCAGCTTGCTATCTCATGTATATAGCTATGATAATTTTCCACTTCAATTTTCTTTTTAAAGAGACTCTTTGAATATAAAATCCCCACAATTCAACATAACATTTATTTATAACAAAAAAATGATGTTGGAAGATGATAGCATAATAGTTATGAAACCAAACATTAGAAATGTTCACCACTGAATTATGTACATTTCTGAGAAGTAACTTCAGAAACATTTCCACACTCACCTCACACTTCTCTCTCTCTCTCTCTCTCTCTCTCTCTCTCTCTCTCTCTCTCTCTCTCTCTCTCTCTCTCTCTCACTTTTTGGAGGGCAATTGGTGTTAAGTGACTTGGCTAGGGTCACATGGCTAGTTTTTGTGTCAAGTGTCAGAGGCCGAATTTGAACTCAGGTTCTCCTGACTCCTGGGCTGCTGCTCTATTAACTGTGCTGCCCAGCTGCCTCTACTCACACTCTCAACCCATATTCCAAGGAAATGAGTATGCCCATTGATTTGACTTAAACTCAGCACTTCACCTGCAATTGTTTACTTGGGTTGGGAGTTGACTTTCAAGTTCATTTTTCTAATGTCTTAGCATCCCTAACATTTACTATTTTCTAATAGCAATTTAAAATCCATTTATGTTGCCTGAATGTCAGCTTCAAATACAATTTTTCATTTCTGCTTTTTCTCTCCCCTTCTTGAAACCAGTGGTCACACAATACAACTTACCATGTTTTTAATTGTCTTATTGATGTGGCTAACTTCTGCCCAGCAACAATGAGAGCCTTGCCTAAATCTAAATCTGCCCAGTAACAGGGGGCTCTATCTGTTGACAAGAAAACCTTGTTATTTTCTGTGTAAGTGCCTAACCCCTATAGTTTGTGCCCATATCCTTGAATGTTGCAAGTTAAGTTCCCCGCTTTGTGACCATGGACATCCCTGAAATGTTTTGTAAATACACCTGTGTCTCCTTTTCTGCCTCCCCTTACACACCTGCTTCCCCTTTCCTGAAATCCTTCCCTGTGGTTAACTGCCCACATAGGAGTACACTCCCCCATCCTGAGTGCCCAAAATTTGGGTAGAAAAGTAAGCCCTGGTCTTATCTCAGCTTGCTAGTGCCCCTAACAACTAGCCCGCCACTTTTGGGACAATAAAGCTCTCTTGTCTAGGAGAACCTATGACCCCTGAATTCTTTACAGACAACTCCACTGCAAACATCATCTACCTCTTCATTATTGATATTCAAAAGAGTGTTAATATTGTTGAAACACAATGTATATAGGTTTTTTAAATTTCAGTTGCTTAGGAAATGTATAAATTAAAAATAAGAGCACAGTCATCACAGTTTAGTTTTCGAAATCATAGTAAAAATGAATATAGTCATTCCCACTGAATTTGCATTTTTAAAGTTGGTTATTAACCAATTATGTATTTCTAACCTATTTCATATTGGAATAATCTAAATTGCTATTTCTGCTACTAATAGTTTTGCGATTTTCTAATTTTTGAGAGGCCTAGTAAGGTTGAACATTTGAATTGTTCAACCAAGTCCAGGTTCAGGAAAGCAAATCTTGTGACTGGCAACCCAATGTGACAATCCAAGGGAGTTAGAATTTTCCCTTAAATAGTCTTTCTTCTTTTCTACCTTTCCAAACTCCATCTAGCTAGAATAGTTGTTTTGGCATTAATCAAGACAAGTTGAGCAAGATAAGTTGTCAGAAAACCAAAGTAGATACAAAGGTCTCCTAGGAAAGTAGTCTTTGAAGGACAAGTAAGGACTTGCTGGCAAAAGTTAGTCATTTGTGCATTCGATGCTAATGAATGTGAAGAAAAACAGTGGCTGGAGCCAGGCATAGTGCTGGCAGTCTTTGTGTAAGCTTCCCCCAGATGTAGCTCTACCATTCCAACTCAATTCAAGGTCATTCCCAACTATTATTGTCCCAGGGCCCCTTACAAGGAAAAAGTTGTCAATTTGGATAGATCCTGTGGTCTTTTGGGGTAGTGAACAAACATCCAAATAAAGAGAAAAGTGGGGGGGGGAAATGATTAAATTATTAACAAGAAAATGAAAAGGTGCTATTTGACTTTAATTTAGAAAGGCAAACCACTGCAGGGTAGTTGTAAGAAATAACTTCATCCCTAAACCCAAATTAGATGAAATAAGAGCTGGAGCAAATCTTCTACCTTCTACCTCTGTCTCTTCACTGACTATCTCCCAAAACTAGAATACCACCCAAAAATGTTTGTTAATTGATTCAAGAGGGAAAAATCAAAATACTCGAGGACACTAAAAATCTACACTTTATGCAACCTCCAGAAATTCTCTACCTAATAACAAAACGGATGACAAAACAAACAAAAGAAAAATGGTGGGGGGGGGGGGCAACCTAGGTCTCAGGATGTTTTAAAGAGGAGATGGGCATGCTTAGACTAGAATTTCAAAAAAAAAATATTTTAAAATTTGACATCATGAATCTAACTACAAGACCACTGTACCAAAAAAGAGCAATTCAAAAAAGCTTAACATTTTCTATACACAAACCAACATATTGTCCTACAATATTTAACCAAAAGTGTAAAAATATTTCAGAACTTTTACACAACAATATATGCAGTGACAATCGCTATAATATAACACAATGTTCCTAAACTTAGACATTTGCCCCAGGACCATTTCTATCTGAACTCCATAAATTACAGTTGAGAAGAATAAAAATAAGAATTATATGAGATCAAAAAAGATTAATTATTAACATCATTTGGTATACTATAATGTTTGCAAATGATTCACATTATCTCATTTGACCTTCAAAAAAACCCTATAATGTATCCTCATTGGTGGGACTTGAACCCAGATCTATCTAACTCCAAATCCAGACCTCTATCTATTATACCACATTATACTTCCACCAAAAACAAACATTTAATTCAACTAAGAAATTAAAGAGAAATGACTAAATAAATGAAGTTTCCCTTCACCTTTTTCTTGGTTTCCTTTTGTTGATAAGAAAAAGAAAAGGCAAATTCTGTCATTTTCCTAAATCTACCATTGTTCCTAATGCCTTGGCAGGGAGAGATAACAAAGACATTCTATCTGTCTTCACCACCAGGATTGCAAACTTTTTTTCAGAAGACAAATCCATCCTTGCAACATGGACAATGCTACTATAACTTCTACACTTGGTTTATTGTAACACTCTACATTGGGTCATCTTTGATAATCACCTAGAGACCTAGATTTATGTAAAAACAGTAGCTTAAATATTTACTACTATATACCAGTTCTATGAAATCCATCCTATATTCTCATTTATTTTAGGCTGTTTATAAATTCAAAATGTTGCATAAAAGCATAAATAATATATGTTCTAACCATGTGTATATTTATTTTGACAAAATTGTGATCAATTTGCAACTTTTTGTAAAATGTAGAATTCAGTCTCCTTCATTGACAACTACCCAAGAGATTCCCCAGATAAAACTCAGCATAAGCCTACATATTAAAAAATAAAACAGTCTTAAAGAGAGACAGGGAGTATGTGTATGCTGCCTTATTAATTCTCTGGAAGTTTTGGCCTATGTTATTATTTCTATTTTATTGATTTCTATTGTTGATATTCCTTAAAATATTTTAGAATATTAACAAGCATGAAAACATAGTATCTCAGCATTGGAAAGGACACCAGAAGTCATTTAACCCAATTAGATATGATGTCACTCCATCAGAGATCTGTAGGTGAAGCATTATTTTTCCATAGTTTTAGAACTCTAAAAAAAAACTAAAAGAAAAAACACCTCAGCACACAAGACACTCTATTTATGTAGTGGGACATACTGAAGCAATTACTGAACCTAATTAGGCACATACTATGGGAATCAATGCTGGTTTTAGAAAGGTATTGGCAATATCCTAAATTTCCAAACAATTTTTAAAGATTCAGGTAAAAAAAATAAGGAAATGGGTGTTCTCCCTTCATTTTAGGCCATTCCACTCCTTTGCTGTATATTGGATGTTTTTACCCCCTTCAGAGAAAGATCTTCATGGTCCAGATGACTAATGGAGCCTCACCACCCATTCCCTTTACCACATAGAACAAAGAAGAAAGCAAGTTATGGTGAAAAGGAGATTCAGGATGAAAGTAAGGAAAATCACAAAGTTACTCTTAAAACCCAACTGATTTGATGAAAAGGTAGGTGGGAGCAATACCCTGAAGGCTGTTGCTGGAAGCAGGCCAACCCAGCAAATCCACCAAGAGTTTGTTCTCTCTCTTTTGTCCATTCAAAGTTTCCAAACAAAAGCAAACACAAGTTTTATTATTAAGAAAACAGCCTTACATAAGTAGTTACTGCTTGAAACATTTGTCATTACACAGTTAATATACTGACCAAATTAATTACTAAAACACCTGTTTCTTCCTCTGTACTATGTCACAAGATGATACAATTTAAGAAAACAGAGAAGATGATAAGATATAAAACAAGACTTGGATTAAAAACTCCTGAACATGTTTCAAAAGCCGTATCTTCTTATACCTGTACTCATTAAAAGATCATGACAAAATATCCTTCAATTTTTTTTCATGTTTTTCAACCTGTGTTAAATGATTAAGTGAGAAACAACATTAGCAACCTATTAAAACGAGGTTTTATAGAAAATTACAATCAATAACAAACTGATCACCTATCTAGATGTGTCTGGACAGTTATTTAATGAAGAAATGGCAACCTAAACGACAATTTTAATAACTACTTTACATGCACAAAATATCTCTACTGAATCCCAATGATACTAGACAAGTGAAAACACAGACATGAAATTACTATTATTAAAAATAGCTTGCTTTTATATTGCAATTTACAGTTTATAATCCCATGAGTTTTATAGTGCAAATATTCTTTCCTCCGTATGAGGAAATTGATATTAGAAATAACACATGATTGGCCCAGATATTCAGTATCAGTGTCAGGACTCAAGCCCAGTTTTTTTAGAGTATTTTTTTCTACTGTATCATATTGCTTCTCAGATATGTCCTATCTGAATCACATTTATTGGTCAAAGTGATGTCATAATTGTGAACCATTTAACCAAGTCCTTTAAATCTTCTCATGCACTAATCAACCTATGGTTACCCTATTATCTATCCAAAGCTACCTCCTAACTCCCTGAATGGGTATCTGGTATTTATTGGCTAATTCTGCTTAAAGTTAAGATACAACAGCCAGTGGTAAGTTCTTAGTCTATCATGCTTTTAAAAAGAAATACTTAAGTCAGCATTCCGCTTTCAAAAAGGAGGAAGCCCCCCATTCAATTCAAGAATAGACTGTGTTGCCTGGCTAGCTGACTCTTACTAATCATGTTTGTTCAACTCAAGCCTTCTCCTATCTCATAAAACAAAATATAGATTTTGATTTAGGTAACTATTGATTGTTCCTGGTAATGACTGTGATCTTGTACCTTAAATCTTGTAGGGCTGATTGAAGTTGGTTAACTCATGTCTCCTAGTTCTGACACTGACAACATACTAAACTAATTAACTATTCCCAACCTCATCTGGCCTTGGCCAATTCTTACTCTCCGAAATGTTTCATTCCATCATTCTCTGCTGTTTTTCTTTGTGGCCAACTGAGGACAGATGAACACTATGTAAACTCTGGTTGTCCGGCAAAGAATTCATAAGCAAATCATTATAATACACAATCTCAAATTAACCTGACATCAAGAGATCTGAACAGGTGACCTGATCAGAATGGATTAAGTGTTCCAACAGTAGATGTTTTGAAAGAAACATTTGAAGGATTCACACTTCAAGCAAATTTATTTAAAACTACATATTTCAAGTTATGAAGTATTTAGCAAATTGTTAATTTTTTTTAAAAGGTCTCACTGAGAATTTGAGGGAAACAGGAAATGACCTATGTGACCTATACACCCACTCCAATGACCCTGAAGTCCATTCAACTTTAGTCATGGTACTTGTTAATACTTAGTTACCATGACAACCACACTTCCTACTCACAGATGTCTTCTGTTGCTTAAATTCATACAGGTGTCACTAGCCAGGCCTGAAAAAAAAATCCAAAGTAATGACCTTGGTTAGCTTTATTGGTTTTAAATAAATATGAAAATGCTTCCCTTCAACGGAAATTAGACCTAGCAACACAGACTATTTAGGATGAATATATTCCAAATATTTAACATATATATGGCTGAAGGGCATGATAAATTACCATTTCTTGGTCTTTTATTTCCTGTGCCTGAAAATAGGTTACAGCTTGCTGGACTTCAAAACTACTTGCCAAAATTCTAATAAACCTAACAATAGTTAGAATTTAAATTTCACGCAATTACACAGTGCTTCTAGATAGCTTCAATGCCACTGAATTCACCAACAACCCTTTAAAAAAATCTAATTTCTGGATTATTCAGAAACTTCAGTTTGAACAAAAAACAATCAAGGAAATTTTTCTCCTTGACACCATAAGAAAACATACATCATAAACAGTTACATTAAACTTGGGAAGCCTACATTTTTCCTTCAAAGGTCTCCTGTATCATGAGGGGTATTTATCAATCACATGGTTCTGAAGCTGTTATGTTTAGTTCCAATGCTCACTGCATAGTGGAATAAATTCTCAAAATAACATCCAAATTATATATATATATATGCATGCACACACGTGTGTACACCAAAACTATTCTCAGGTTACAAGTATACTTTAGTATCAATAGAAATACTATCACTGTCATTCCTTAACATACATTTTTTTAAAAAGATTCAACTTACTCAAAATTATCTTTTTTTTTTTTTGGACAGGGAATTCCCATAGTGGGAAATTAAGATCTTAATCACGTTCTCAGCATCATCAAACATCATGCATTTAAGTGCTACTTTGGTAAATAAGAAAAGCAAGACTTCACTTAGAAATCAACAACAATGCTATCACACACAAAAAATGCAAGGAGTTTCCTGATTTGAATTGCAAAGTATCAGAGTTATTACTTAGGTCTAGAGAATAAATTGAAGGCCTAGGAGGGTAGGAGTTAGGTGGGACTACTATTAGGAAAGAAAGCATTGACCAATGTTTATAAATATAATGTAGGGCAAAACTCACAGTAGCAGAAAATTAAGTAGGTGGCAAAAGCTCAGACTATAGGGAAAAATAAAACATCAATTTACAATCTATTCTTCTGACATAGGTAGTGATTGGTACTGCTAACAAATGTCTGAATTTGTAATTAGAGACCCTAGGTTTGAATCTTGTCTCAGCTGCTGTGAATGACCTTGGGAAAATTACTTAAATTCTGTGCACTTCTCAGTTTCCTCATCTGTAAAATGAGGGAATTATACTAGATCAGTGGTGTCAAACTCAAATAGGAACAGAGGTCATTAATTCATATATAAGGATCCCTGTGGCTGCTTATTGACTTAGTTTTTAAAATGCAATATTATTTTTGTCTTATTTTTTAAAAAATTATTTTGCTAAATATTTCCCAATTACATTTTTACATGAAATATGGTGAATTTTAAAGACACATGTACATATGGATCAAGCTTTTTTTTAAAACATAAGCCAGTAATTAAAAAGGCTGTTACAGCAGGAACAGTCATGCATCATGGGGCAAACCTAAGACATGAACCATAGCACCTGTGGAAGCCCTCTGTTGTATTCTGCTGCTTCTTTGAAGCAGGCTCTACTGGAACCTGCTGTTCTGGGTAGAACAATGTGTCCTAGTAGAGAGAGTACTACTATAGTACTATGTACTATTAAGTAGGTGGCAAAATAGGTTCCTCTGGGATGTACCATTTAAGTTCTTTGAAAAGACCTCCCAAAAGTCTTCAGGAAGTTTCATTTCTTTTTTGTTGAATGGATTAAGTGCCTTGCTGGTGAGTTCCAGAGGCTTCTGGTGTGGCAGCTAGTGTAAGGAAGGTGACATGGTTGGATAGCTACTTGAATACTTTAGTATTGACCTGATACCATCCCTAAATTGATTTAAGTGCTGGAATATCTCTGGGAAGAAATGTACGAACCCCAAGCCATCAGTACTATCTTGTGTGTCAACATCTATTTCCAAGTGTCTCATAACAGGTGATGCTCTAGCTGGAAATGTATATTCTGAAGAACTGGAAGCAATAATTGATACCTTCTCAGATTAATTAATATGGCTACAGTCACTAATACTGGGCAAAGGAAAGAGAGTTGTTTTATAAATCGCGCTTCTCTTGATCATTAATAGACAGATTGTCTATTTGTAAAACCAGCTCCCTTATACTGGCCTGAAATCTTCATGAACTGGATGCTAATTTATAGATGCCCAAGGTACTTACTTGTTGGCTTCCTGCTTTTGGACTACAAGATGAACCACCCATTGTTCCTCTTGGTTTTCTCTTAGAAAAGCTGCTTCAGAGAAATAGACATCTGGCCTAGGAACAGGTCTGCAAACCATTGGCAAAGGATGCTTGACTGCTAAGACAAGGTTAGGATTTTCCCAAATATCCAGTTTGCCAGTCAACTGAAGAATGCAATCCTCTTTCCACTTAAGATTCAGGTTGTAATGCACCACTCAGGTAATCTATTTCTGTTTCTGGAACTGGAGGATCACACAGGCACTGCTGAACCCAAAGTGTTCTTTGGTCTATAGATTCTGAGCTCAAAGGATGGTCACCTTACGTGAGCTGGCTACCATTCTTTTTTTCTTGACTGCCCTGAGATCTTTTCCCCCTTCAGAGAGGGATCCTCTGAAGTTCTAGGAGCAGAAGCTTTCAAAGGAGAGGCCAGGCTGTGGTAAGATGAGAGAATGGCACCTTGTGCCAAGAGTAGCTGGCAAGCTCAAAGGAGCTGAGGGTAACAGATTCCTTCTTGCTGGGAAGCTTCCCTTTTCTGGAAGTAGAGACCCTGGAGACAAGGTGCTCCTTTGATGTGAAAAGGAAAAGACACTTATTTTCTCTCAGTGTGGTAAGCAGACATGGGAAAGCACTCTAAAGAAGATTCTCCTTGTTTGAAAGCAAAGGCCCCCTTGAGGGGACTCCTCTTATGAGAAACCAAAGTTCCCCAGCAGGGATTCCTCTTGTGAGCAGAGACTAACAGGTGACTCTTCTTGTAAGTAGGCAGGGATCTCCAGGGCACTCCTCTTGGGTAGACTCATATACACCTTGTGGAGAAGCAAAGACCCTCCCCCCACACACACTCTTTGTGGAGAAACAAAGACTCTCCCGGGGGTTCCACTTGTGAGGAAGTAGAGACCCCCAAGAGTTCCCCTTAAGGGGAAGCAGACCTCCCCATACCCTTGAGAAGATGCAGGGATTCTCCCCCAGGGGTTGCCCTTTGGAAAAGCAGAGACTCCCTCCAGGGGACTCTGCTTCTGGGAAAGCAAACACCCCCTCCAAAGGATTTCTCTTATATGAAAGTAGCAGTGCTATGTGCCCCACCCCCCTCTTGCAGATGGAAAAGGGACCAGGCAGAGGATTGATCCCTTCTAGGATGGAGGTTGGTGGCAGGGTTCAAGCACTGAAGTTGTTAACCTTTGTGGAGACCACTGCTTGTCCAATTCCACTTGCTCTCATGCTGGCAGCACTTTCTCTGCCAGGGGCAGAAGCTGGAGCTCTTGCTCCTCTTCCCCACCACATTTTAATCAGGTTTGTGTATTTGATACCTCCAGACTAGATAATCTCTAAATTCCCTTCCAGTTTTAAAGCTACAAATCCATTACTTACTTTAATATGGAGGACAGATGCAACTTTTACTATTACAAGTGTAAAATAAACATTTCACACTCACATAACATTTTAACCTCAAGAAATTTCCAAATGTTTCCAGAGTTACAAAGTTATATCTTGCTGACCCAAAATCCTTCACCTCTGGAGTAAAAGGTAAGCATTCAGCAAGGTCAGAGTCATCATGGATCACAGACTAAGAACTTAAGGAACCTCAGAAATGGCTTCAATTTATAGATGAGAAAACTGAGTCCCAAGAAGGTAAAGTTACCCAAAATTACACAGGTAGTATTCATCAAAGGTAGGATTTAAACACAGGGTGATTTTGAAAAAACTGTTCCATGAGCATTGAAATGTTTTTTGGCTGATGGAAAGGGTAGATGTAAAAGTTTAAACTCTACCCCAAAATCAGATGAAATTTTACGTTAAGGCTCTACAAGCCAAATAAAGTTTTTCTAATGATTTGATAAACTATGGTATTATGAGTGAAAGAATATTAGATTTGATGGTTTAGAGACTTTGTTCCAGTCCTGGGCCCCTCACTTCCTACTCCCTTATTACTTTGAGAAAGTCATTAAATTTCTCCTAGTTGCACTTTTTCCAAGTATAAAATGAAGCTAATACTATCTGTCCTACCTATTTCCCAGAGTGGAAACAAAGGTCAAATGGGACAACACAAAGTTTTGCAACTTTAAAGCCCGAGCTATCAACAACAACAACGATAATAGCTGGCATTTATAAAGCACTTTATGGTTTGCAAAGTACTATACAAATATTATCTAACTTTTTCCCAGAGCCACTTTGGAAAGTAGGTGCTATTATTATTATTATTATTATTATTATTATTATTATTAGCTCCAGTTTATAGATAAGAAAACTGAGGAAGTAAGAGGTTAAGTGACTTGCACAGGGTCACACAACTGATAACTATCTGATAACTATCTGAAGCTGGATCAGAACTCTGGTCTGGAGTCTGGATTTGACTATAGGTTCAGTCTTCTACCCACTGTGCCAGTTCAACAGGCATATTTATAAAGTAACAACTTTGTACAAAGGTACTGTACTAGACACTGGAGGATGGGGAGGGAAGGAGAAGCACTGATCTATGATCTTATCCAGCAGGCAAATCTCTATAAGGAAACAAACTTCTTCCACAAATATAGACTGGTACAAGATTTACAATTTACAATCTAAAAAAGTTGTTCAGCATCACACACAAGTGAAGTGATTTGTTCAAGGTCACAAAGACAATATGCCTTGAATGTAGAACTTGAATCTAAGTCTTCCTGACAGAGACAAGCTTTCTATAAAACATTATTTAAAATTTGATTACTTATCTCCTTATGTATATGTGGTTTCTGAAAGTTCTTAGCTGCCAAATAATATTCTACATTTGTAAAACACATTCATGACCACTGACTTTACAGTCTTCAACTTGGATCTACTGAGTGGAATTCTGATGTATGTTCAAAAAAAAATGCACATCTTCAAACTGTCTCAAAAGAAAAGGAAAGGAATCTGGCTTTAAGTTTCATTGTGAAAAATCTTGTTATATCAATAAAATGAGAGTGTGATGGAGTCACAACTAACCGGGACAATATAGAAACAACCCTGGAAATGACGAGTTCTCCATTGCTTCATCTTAGCACAATCTATATTTATCTAAAATCAACTCAAAATTCTCTAATTAGACTCTAGAAAGAGTCTGTAAGAATAAGCACGTGCCTGCATTTTCTCAAAGCAGGCAAAAACTGTAAGATATTCAGATTTTTAAACTGAATATCCTTATCAGTCTTATCATAACATGGATGGATGTGTCTAAAACCAAAATGTATACAAATGCAAAGGGAAGAAGAAGAAAAATGATTTGGAAGACAAGGAAATTAATCCTTTCAAGTCATGGGGGAGCACATGGTATATTTGTTCTGCTAAGGTGACCCCCACCCCCCCACACACACACTTACTGACAGTTTTGAGCCCTACCTCTTCAACCCTGCTCCACTCATGCCATACTTGCTTTCATGCTACTGAAGGCTAGACGGAACCACAGCTACTGAACAAGCCAATAGAATGGGTTAAGGCCTTGTTTAAGCTTTAATTGATCCAATATGACATGGTCTGTTAGAGTAAACTTGGCTGTTGTCCTTCATTCTCAAAGAGGACCAAAATTATATCACTCTGTTAGTGTCAAGTTTCAACATGTCTGACTGTGCTTAATCAGACTAATACGAGCTCAGAAGGCTCTAGCACAGGTCAGGCACAAATATTACACATGAACATTTGGGGTGGATACTCCAAATTTGCACATCCTGTGTTTCCTTTGAGCTGTCTTAATTCTTCTTTGCTCATAGAGCACAGCACCTTCTCTGAAATGGGCATGCCATGCTGGGCGGTCCTGTGCCAGTATCTCCCATGTCACATAATAAATTCCAAAGTTCTTAAAGAGAGACCTTGAGAGGATCCTTATATCATTTCTTCTGACCATCATATGAATGCTTGCCCTGTATGAGTTCTCCATAAAATAGTCTTTGCATTCAAACTCCAATTCACTGGAGTTGCACTCTCTAAAACAGAGTTTGAATACTTGGCAGTTTAGTTGCAGTAAGGACCTCAGTGTCTGGTACCTTATCCTTTCAGGTGATCTTCAAAATCTTCCTAAGACAATTCAAATGAAAGGAATTCACTTTCCTGCTGGTTTACTGTCCAGGTTTCACAGGCATACAACAATGAAGTCATCACAAGGGCTCTGTAGACCTTCCATTTGATAGTGAGTCTAATCCCTCTTCTCTCCCATACTTTTCTTTGGAGCCTCCCAAACACTAAGCTAGCTCTGGCAATGCATGTACCAACCTTGTTTTCAACATGTGCATCCCTGAAACTTATCCACAGCATTCAAAACTTCTCCATTCACTGTAACCAATGGTTCTATGTATGAATGGTGTAGCAGTGGCTGATGGAACACCTGTTTTTTCTTGGTGTTAATTGTAAAAAGAAGAGATAGACAGCATGTGACAGTGACAAAAGCAATGAGTGGTGCAGAGTGCTGGACCTATCACAGACATCCTCTCAAAGCTAAATAGTCACATTCAACCAAAGTGGCTCCCCAAGGCAAAATGACTACCAGAAGGATTAATGTCAAAAAATTAGAGCTCTTCACTGAGTAGGAACAGCTTTATTACTAACTTGGAGGCAAAGTTGAGCTAACACACAGCTGGCAACAATGGAGCAGAAAAAGAGTGGGCAGCTTTCAGAGATTTGGTGTATAGCACTGCATTTGCTCATATAGGCCAGAACACTCACAAACACTAAGACTAGTTTGACAAAAATGATGGGAAAATTCAGAAGCTGCTAAATGAAAAAACGAGAACTCCACAGGGTTTACCAGGAGGTTAGTTCATCTATCGCTAAGAAGGAAGCATTTAATACCATCAAAAGTAAAGTACAAGGAAAGTTAGAGAGATGCAGGTTTCTTGGCTCAGCAAGAAGCCAGATAAAATTCGGTTTTATGCTGACAATAATGATCCAAAGTGCTTTTATGATGCACTGAAGGTATTTATGGGCCAAAGACATATGGTATATCAACTTCTTAGTGCTGATGGAGCCACATTGATTAGTGATAAGGATATGATCCCAGAGAGATAAGTTGAAAACTTCTATAGTGTTTTCAATAGACCATCATCAATCAATGCTGAGACCACTGACCATTTACCTCAGATTGGAGTCAATTCCTCCCTAGCTGAAGTTTCAATGAAAGAAGAGGTTTTGAATGCTATTAGGCTCCTTTCATGTGGCAAAGCACCCAGTGCTGATTCTATTCTAGGGTAACTTATCATTGTCATGTACAGTGGAAGGAATTGATGGTTACAGCAATGGCTTATAGGGGCGTATCCTGGCCTGACCTGGCCTCAGTTACATATTCAGCTACTATCTCATTGGCAGCTGAGGCTTCCTCCTCCTCATCCAGTATCATAGGCGGTATAATGTGAAGATACTTTTCCATGTCTGTAGTTTTTAGAGTTTTTTTTACATAAATGAATACAGTCTTTTCTCAAAGGTTTTTTTTCTGTATCTTTTGATATAATCATGTGGGGTTTTTTTTTAATATTTTTTGTTTCTTATATGACCTATTGTGCTCATTGTTCTTCTAAAGCTAAACTACCCTAGCATTCCTTATATAAATCCAACACTCAATATAGCTAAAATGCCTTTGCTAAAATGTTATTCAAAATATTAAACACACACACACACACACACACACACACACACACACACACACACACACATATATATATATAACCTATGTCAAATTGCGTGCTTTCTCATTGGGGGGGAGAGAGGGAGGGAAGGAATTTGGAACTCAAAATCTGTAAAAAGGATGTTAAAATTGTTTTACATATAATTGGAGAAAACAAAATATTAATTTAAAAATAAAGTTATTAGAATCATTATTCATTAATGACATTAGTCTACAATTCTCTTTTCTTTTTTCCTCCTTGGTTTGGGCATCAAAACCATATCAGTCTCATAGAGGGAGCTTGGTAGAATATCTTATTTCTTTATTGTACAACTGGTAATTGCTCTTTAAATGTTTAACAGAATTTCCCTGTAAGTATACCTAGACCAGGGATTTTCTTCCTTTAGTAATTCATTTACTGCTTGATGAGTTTCTCATTCCAAGACTGGAATAACATCGATTTCTCCTTTTACTTTTATGGGTATTTTATATTTTTGTACTTGACCATCCAATTCCTTTAAATTTTCCAATGATCTGGAATATAATTATGCATAGTAATCTCAAACAATTTCACTTTTTTTACTCCTTGTGAATTCATCTTGCTAATTTTTTATTTTGACAAATTTATTTCTTTTTCTTTCGTCAAACTGGTTAGTGGCTTATTAATTTTGTTACTTTCAAACAAAAAAAACAGTTTTTTGTTTAATCAATTCACTAGCTCTCCTCCCCCATCTAATTCCTCTCTGTTGGTTCTTCCTCTCACACCTCCATTTGTATAAGCTAAATACTCTTTTTAGCTGTTCCTAAATGGTTTTAATTTTTAAAGTCATATCACACTCAGGTCTATCCCAATCTTTGTAAGGAATTACCAATTACTAATAACAATCTTAGACATATATTTTATATTTTACATATATAAAAGGTAAACAATATGTCCTTATTGAGTCCCTTGTAATTGGTCTTTGGTATGTACCTAATATTTCTCTTGGCTCTTGTGTTCAAATATTCTATCATGTTGAGGTTGTTTTTTTTTTTTTAATTCTGAAAGTCTGACAATTCATTGAAAATCCATTTTTTTAAAATTTAGAATTGTTTAGCTTTGGTGGTATGATATTTTTGTACAGAACATTAGTTCTTTTGCTCTTCGATATATAGTGTTCCAAGACCTGTGATATTTTATTGTTGGTACTGTTAGGTCTTCTGTGATAGTAATTGTGGCACTGCCACATATTCAACTTTTTTCTTTTTACTCATAATATTTTATCCTTGAGTTGAAGGTTTTGGAATTTGGCTATAATATTCCTGTGAGTTTTCCTCATAGGATCAAGTGGTGATAAGTGGATTTTTTTCTATTTCTACTTTCCCCTCTTGTTATAATGCTTCAGGACAATTTTTAAAAATAATTTCTTAAATTATTGTATCAAAATTATTTTTTGATCATAGCTTCCAGGTGGTACAATTATTCTCATATTTTCTCTTCTTGATCTGTTCTCCAGATCAATTGTTTTACTATCACATTTTCTTCTATTTTTTATATTTTGTTTTATTATCTCTTAAGCTCTTATAACTTTAATGGCTTCCCCTTGACCATTCTGATTTTCAAGGAGTTGTTTTCTTCCTTAAGATTCTGAATCTATTTTTCTAATTGGTTGACTTTCTTTTCCTAAGCTTCTTGTTTTTCTTGGATTGTTTTTTTTTTAAGTTTTTCCTCAGTTTGTCTCATTTGATTTTGAAAGTCTTTTTTAAGTTCTTCTATGATTTCTTTTTGGGCAGGTGACCACTTGACACTACTCTCTAGGGTAGAAGAGGGTTTCTTGCTTTACTATCTTCCTCTGAAGATGAATCTCAGTCTTTTCTATTCCCATAGTAACTCTCTATGGTTGGATTCTTTCTCCTCTGCCTGTACATTTTTTTTTTTATTTGATGTAGTTTAGTTTTTGTAATCACCTCTAGCCCAGGGATATAGGGGATGGTGCCTCCGGCCTCAGATCTTTCTTCAGTTCTCCCTTCTGGCCTGGAACTGAAATCAAGACCTCTAGGCTCCTTTAAGTCCCCAGGAGCATTCCCACTGGATATATATTGGTTCCTTCTTGCTCTAGCCACTTAGCACAGCTGGGTCTGGCATTCCTTTGTCAGCAGAAGTTCCCTCCATCTTCCCTGGCTCAGATGCCCAATTTCCCTTATTGTCCCGGGGATAAAAATTCTTATGGCTAGGATAGAGGCAGCCTCTCAACCCAGTTAAACCCAGGACTTGCCTCTGGTTTTTTAAGTGGACCTATCCTAAGGGAGTTAAGTCTTTACAAGGACCAAACCTCATCCTCAAATTTTTCTTCAGATCTTCTTCTATTATCCTAGGAGGACCATTGTTATACCCCTACTCTTATTTATTATTACTGCTCTGTGTTTGTCCTGAGGCACTATTTTATCTCTTTTGTGGGGGAAAATCTGGAGATATTGGAATTTTCTGACCTACACCACCATCTTCCCAGAATCCTCTCCCCACTTCAGTATCTTTGCTAAGAAAACCCCAAATGGGGCCACAAAGAGTCTGACAGAACTGAATAGACTAAACAATAACAATAGCCTGTTGGTGAGTCTGTCAGCCTTGAGTCTCTCCCCACCCCAGTCTATCCTACATTCAGCTGTCAAAGTAAATTTTGTAATGTGTAGATTTGACCATATTAGCTCCTCTCGATAAACTCCAGGGGCTCCCTATTACTTCCAAGATGAAATATAAAGTCCACTGGCATTTAATGCATTTCATCTGATCCCTTCCAACATTTCCATGACCCATACACTACTGCTCTGCCCCTCCCCTCTTACTCTATAATCCAATGACACTGGCCTACTTGTTCTTCATGCAAAACATACCATTTCCTGACTGTGACTTTTCACTAGCTATCCAGCAAGCCAGAAATTTTCTTTCCTTACCTCCCACTCCTATCTTCCTTCAAGATTCAGCTCAAATCCAGCTTACTGCAAGGGGTCTTTACTGGTCCCCATTGCCAGCCTCTCCCCATCCCCAAGCATCTTCCATCAAGAATTAACCTTCCAGGGGTGGCTAGGTGGTACAGTGAATAGAGCACAGGCCCTGAAGTCAGGAGGACCTCAGTTCCAATCTGGCCTCAGACACTTAACACTTACTAGCCATGTGACCTTGGGCAAGTCACTTAACCCCAACTGCTCTGCTCTCCCCCCTCCAAAAAAAGCAAAAAAAAAAAAAAAGAATTAACTTTCCATCTGCTCTGTACAAATCTTATATGTACATAGTTCCCTGTTTGCTGTCTTTACCATATTTAGAATGGAGGCTCCTTGACGGCAGGTAGTACTTTTGCCTTTC
This sequence comes from Gymnobelideus leadbeateri, assembly GCA_011680675.1. Taxonomy (NCBI): domain Eukaryota; kingdom Metazoa; phylum Chordata; class Mammalia; order Diprotodontia; family Petauridae; genus Gymnobelideus; species Gymnobelideus leadbeateri. The sequence continues at coordinate 700,904 of WOXC01003884.1, forward strand.
TTTGTATCATCTCTAGCACATAGTCTACAGCATAGGACCTGTTCCAGACTAAGAGCTTAATAAATATTTGGGGATTCAACTGTTACCACCAGTTTTATTTACTCATGTTTTATATTCCCTGTTCTAAATTCTCCATTCTAAAGCTACTCCAGTATCTTTGACAAGAAAATCCCAAATGGGGTAACAAAGAGTCTCATATGACTGAAACAACTGAAGTACATTCTAAATTTTAAAGATAAAAAGAATATTCTATCTTCTTTACTTCAAAAATAAAGGCAACATACTATAAGAGAAAGAAAATTGGACACAAAGTCACAAAACCTGGCTTTAAGTCAAGTTTCTGTCATTCGGTAGCCCTATGAACTTGAGTAAGTCACATCATTTCCCCAAGGCTGTTTCATTAAAAATGAAAATTATTTTACTTGTGCTTTCTACTTTACATGGTTATTTTTAAAGCACTGCTTCATAAATTTCGAGACATAATGCAAACGGGAGCTGTTACTACTCAGAAATCCATCAGGTTGCCATAAAAAAAGCCCTTTGTAAACTTTAAAGCAATTTATAAGTCTGAGTTATTTTTCACTTGTTTGTCATACATGAGTGATACTACTCCTTCCATTTCCATGCATCAATGAGCCTGTATAGAAAATAATTCCCTCCCCTGATTTAGCTGTTTTCTGAATGTCATAGAATTCTCTAGGGGATGAAAATCTAAGGATAACATCTATTGAAATAACAAAGTCAAATATTAGGATTACTTATACTTGTTTTTGTTTTTTAATCCAAAGGCAGCACAAGAATCAGGAATGAATGAATAAGTGAATGACTATTATGTTCTTCTTATTTGTATATAATAAGAGATACAAATAGATGAACAGAGACAAACAGAAAAGTAGAAACAGCCCCTGGTCTCAAGGAATTCACATTCCAATGGGACAGATAACACATAGAGGTGATTTTAACAGCAAATCAAGATGGAAGACACTATGATCTTTAGGTTACAGCATAAAAGCAGATGGTACTGAATCTTCATTAATGTAGTTTCCAATAATAAAACCATATCCATTTCTGATGTTGGACTGATAAGGACTTTGGTAGGATGAATTTTCTTTTCCCAGTCTTTAGTGGCCATAGCTGCTGAGTCATTAGGGGCTGTAGCCCCCACAGAACCTGTTGCTAGGCCACATTTTCATTGGTGTTGCTTCCCTGGATAATGACTTGGTGGACTGGGATGGAAGAAGGGCAGGAAATCCAGGGGTATTAGCATTACAGGGTTCTTGGGCTTATTTGATCATCTATGGCAACTGGTCACTTGTTAGTGGTGGTGATGTTAAGGACCTTAAAAGGAGCCCCTTCTCCAAAGGGATTGATTATCTGAGTGATGGCTATAGGGACCAGCCTATAAGCAAGGCCAGTAGTATAGGAGATATACTACTATTCCAATTAGGGTCCACTTGGAGGTTGTGGTCAAGGTGGTAGCAGTGGATTAACTTGCCTGGTACATGATATCTCCTGTATCTCCCTCAGGATGCCCCAGGAAGACCAGGATGCAAGCCTTACCTAGGATACTTATTAGCTGTGGGACCCAGAGCAACTCAACCTATCAGTACCTTAGATCAATCTACTATAACAATGGTGTCAAACTCAAATAGAAAGAGATCCCTGTAGAAGGTACAGTGACTTAGAAAATGACAATTTAACATTAACTATGTTGCACTGTACTTTTATTTATTTTGTTAAACATTTCTCAACTATATTTCAGTCTGTTTCAGACTGCATTGGTGAGGGAGGCTGCAAGTTGGCCACCCCTGTACTAGATCACACAGAGTTTGAAATCTGAATTGGAAGAGGGAAGTCGATGTTCTTCATTCTGAAAAAATCAGAGATCTTTCACATATTGGAAAATCAATCAATCAACCAACACATAAAATTCAGCAACTACTATAAGCCAGGCATTCTGCTAAGCCTGAAGATACAAGGAGAGAAGTAAAACAGTCCCTGTTACTGAAGAGTTTAAAAGTATACATACAGGCATACACAAAACTTGTACAAAAGAGAGACAAGGTGACTTTGTACCATTTTTACTTTCTATCTGCTTGGTTTGAACTTCATGAGACAGGAAGTTTCTTGGTGTCTGTCCTCCATTCCCCCTTCCAGCTTTCTTTTGTATGTTGTCCTCCCCCATTAGATGGTAAACTCCTTGAGGTCAGGGATTATCTTCCTTGTTTGTATTTAGAGTTCAGTGCTTGACCCATAGTAGCCACTTAATAAGTGTTTATCAAATTGAAGTGAACTGAATTGAACCTGGTGGGAAAAAGTGAAGCCCTTGCAGAATGGGGTGAGAAGAAAGGAAACAAAAATCATTTCATACAGAAAGTGACATGAGATAAGCCTGAAAGAAACCAGAGATTCCAGGAGGTAGAAGTGGAAGGTGTATGTTCCAAGCATGAGGGACAGGAAATGAAAGCAAAGAAACAGGAAACAGAATATTATGTGTGAGGAATATCATGAAGGCCAGCTTGGCTAGATGATAAGATGCATGGAGGAGAATAATGTCTATAAAGCTGGAAAGGTAAGACAGGTTCAAATCAAGAAGAGTTTTCAATGTCACATAGTAGGATTTATAATTGTTCCTAGAGGTAGTGTGGAGCTATCAATGTTGTGGGTTTTTTTTTTTTCTTTTTGAGAGGGAGGAAGGAGAATGCAAGGGAGAAGAGAGGCTGACATGATGAAATCTGTGCCTTTGTAAAATCACTTAGTGTGTGTGGAAAATGGATTGATGGGAAATACTTGACATAGGAGATCAATGAGGAGTCTATCAAAGTAATCCAAGAAAGGAGTGATGAAGGTATGAACAAGGGTGGTTGATTATTTGATTGAGATAGGGATATATGTAAGAGATCCAGTTGAAGAGAGAAAAGACAAGATCTGACAACTGACTGGACATGTGGGGTGAGGGAAGGTGAGAACTTGAAGATGACACCAAGGTTGAGAACCTAGATAGCTAGAAAGACAACAGCATCCTTGAAAGAAATGGGGAAGTTTGGACTAGGGTTGGATGGGGGGGGGGTGCATTTGTGAGTTCTATTTCGGATATGCTGAGTTCAAGTTCAAAATGTCCAAAATTAAGTTGGTGATGTGAGACTGGATCTTGAAAGAAAACTTTGGGAGATAGATAGATAGACAGATAGAGAGAGAGAGAGAGAGAGAGAGAGAGAGAGAGAGAGAGAGAGAGAGAGAGAGATCTTGAAGTTTTCAGAAAAGGGATAATAATTAAACCCATGGGAGTTGATGAGATCATCAAATGGAAGAGTAAAGAGAAGGAAGAGAAGGGAGCACAGTTACAGGTCTTGGGCATACTTACAGTTAAGGGCTATGACATGGATGATAATCCAATAAAGGAGTCTGAGAAAGATGAGTAAAACAGGTAGAAAAAGAATCAATGAGAGCAATGTCCCCAAACCCCAAAGAGGATGATAGAGCATCCAGGAGAAGAGGTCAAGTATCAAATACTGCAAAGAGATTAAGAAGGAGGAATGAGAATAGCTCATCAGATTTAGCAATTAAGAGGTCACGGCTAACTTTGGAAAGATAAGTTTCAGGTGAATGATGAAGCTGGAGACTAGGCTACAGGAGGTTGAGAAGACTAAAAATAAAACAGTAGAGGCAACATGTGGTGAATGTACACCAGTCCTCTATGTCTGCTGTGGCTAAGCCAGATTAAAATGTAATTGGGAAATATTTAGAAAAATAAAGAAAAATGAGAGAGAACATATACAGAAAATGTTAATAATATGTTGTTCTCTATGTCAACGAGCAGATTTCAGGGATCCTTACGTAAGATTTAATGGCCTATTTCTATCTGAGTTTGTCATCCCTGCTCTACATTAATGGAACTAAAAAAAATCTTGGGAGTTTATCATAATCAGCACAAAATTATCAATAACTCAAAAGAATGGATGTTCTCTTTATCCACCTGAAATATTTGTTCAATAGTTTTTATCCAAGAACAGTACAAGGTAAATGTTTCTCTCTGGTGGTAGCTATTTTCAGGGGAGTTGATTATAGGACTGGACCTCTAATAAACAATAAATCAAGCATAAAAGATTATAAAGTTGAGGTCTTTGTTATAGAAGCACCATCTGACCATGAATCTTTGGTCAACTGTCAATATGCCTATACAGTAGTCAAGAAGGGGCCTCCACTTTGAAATCACCAGTTTCCACAAAGTACAACTTCCACAAACTGTTACCAACTTCTTTAAATTACTTTTCATATGAATGGCAGCAATTGACCTGACTATTATAATCCCATTTATCTCAGTAAAATCAGAGGTAGTTTCGGGTCTTTCTCTGAAGATACATCAGTCTGCTGACAAAAACCTTGAAAGGAAAAGAAGTGCCATATGTCTCTAGGTGATAGACAAGAATGAATTTTTAGATGCCGAGTCTTTTCTCTTTCTTCTTTAACAAGAATCATTTTGCTTTGGAGATCAACACTTTGCCTCTTAAGCATCATGGTCAAACACAAAAAGAAAAAATACTAAAAACTTTCATGTTTTGGATAAGCCACCTAATAGGAGCCATCACACTGGAACAACTGCTTTGCCTACTTAAAAAATACATCATGTCAGAGAGGTTGAGACATATGCCCTAAGCTGAGTTGTTTCAGTACATTCAATTATGATTCTTTGTTATCTGGAAGCTTTTTGAATGAATCTACACCTGTAGCTATGCTGAAATCCTCACAATAAATTTATGAGCTTGAAAAAAAAAAGGAAAAAGCCAGCAAGACCTCTCTTGCATCACTAATATTCTAAGACTTCCTATATCCTAGATACTAGATCAGCAACAGTTTTCCTGGTGTCCCACCCCCAAAAAATGAGAAGAGAAGGATACTCAATAAATAACAAACTGAGTAAGTTTACTTTAAAATGGGAATCTTTTGAGGGAAGGGACTGCTCCATTCATTACTCTCACTCACCCAATATATCCAATCTGTTGGTAGTCTTGTTTCTGTATCTGTGACATCTATACTCCTGATTCACCTTGGTACAGGCCTGCATAACCTCACACCGAGAAGACTGCAATAGCTTACCAGTTGGTACCCACTCTTCAGATCTCCCCATTCTATTTTCCACTCAGCTGCCAAAGTGCAAGTTTGACTATATCACCTCTCCTAATCAATAAACTCCAGTGGTTCCCTGTTCCTTTTAATGTCAAATATAAACACTGTTGGCATTTATGTTCCCTGTTCCTTTCAATGTCAAATATAAACACTGTTGGCATTTAATATTCTTTACAATCTGGCATCTTCTTACCTTTCCAGTCTTCTTATATTTACTTCCCCCTACATATTGTACAGTCGAGCAATACTGGGCTACTGCATCTCCTTACCATGTGCATTTTCACTGGCTATCTCCCATACCTGGAATATCTTCCCTCTTCACCTTCAACTTCTGTCTTCCCTGACCTCCTTCAAAACTCAGCTCAAATCCCTTCCTCGGGATTCTCTTTCCAGTCTCCCCAGGCCCAGAAGGCTAGTGCTCTCCTTCTGAAATTACTTTCCATTTATATTACATATATTGTGCATATACATAGTTATTTGCATGTTCTTTCCCCCCACTGTACCATTAGAATTTGATCTCCTTGAGGGAAAGGACCATGATTTTTGCCTTTTAATGTCTCTACCACTTAGCACAATGACAGGCAGTAAATAAACTCTTAATAAATCCTTGGTAACTAACTCATTATCAATTTAGATCTATAACTGGTCACTGAAGCGATGATGAAAAATATGGAAATAATGTTGAGAGGAGATGTGGAAGGAAGCTACAAAACCTATGAGGGAGTTATGAAGTAGTCCAGCTATTCTGGATTTCAATTTACAACTATGTAAAGAAAAATCAGTAAGCTGTCCAAATCCTTTGCCCAGTAATTTCACTAATGGGTATAAATCTCAAGGAAGTCAAGGACAGAAACAAAGGTCTGCTAGGTATGTAGGTGGGCAGGTAGATAGACATAAAGGTATCAAAATATTAACAGTATTACTGTTCGTAGCAAAGCACTAAAAACCAAGTGTGTACCTATTGATTGCAGAATGGCTAAAAAAAATAACTTATACAAATCTGATGGAATGTTTTTTTATGTAATAAGATGATGAATATGAGGAATTCAGAAAAACAGGGGAACATTCACATAAATCAATGAAAAATAAGACAAATAGAACCAAGGGAATAACACATAAAGAACATAAAAAAGAAGTTTAACTCTGAATGATGGAGAAACTATTGAAGATCCTAGAGAGGAGAGAATGAAGCATATTACTTCTTTCATGGTGGAAGGAGGTGGGGGATTCCTGGGACAGAGTATTACATACATCATTAGATACAATGTATTTACCTAATATTTTTCTTAACTATTTTCTTTATCACTAGGGGAGGTTTAATCTGGAATAAGGTGGGAAATGATTATTATATAAAAACAAAAGTCACCAATAAAAATTCTTACAGGGGAGCAAAACCAAAACAAAACAAAGATCCAGTAATAAACTTGAACTTAGATATGATCCAAGTAACAGCATGCCAAAAGACAGGATACATTTATAGTTGCAAATACAGGCACAATAAATGAGCATTATGTTGGATCAATTTCAACAGACAGCTACAAAAAATTATAGATGGCCTAAAGACCACAAAGGCACAGAAATAAAGGAAACTCTTTCAACCTTCTATAGGGTATGTGCTGGGTTTGCTTTCCTATCTAAGGCACTAACTAATCATGTGCTATAAAATACAAACCAGCCTTCTTGCTTAAAGTCACGGAAGGACTTGAGACCCTATGTATTGGTTTGTTAGACAGTACAAAGCTATGTGAGAAAAGAAGAAAGGGAGCCAAAAGAGAAAAAGAATTTTTTTTAAAAACAAAAGAACTAAAAACAAGTGTTGGAGAGTAGGAGAATATTGCATGAAGACAGTGAATTCCTAGGTGCACAAAAGATGTGTAGTCTTCGCACTAAGGAGGAATCTAGAACTCTTGAAGTTGTAGCATGGCAAGCCAGCAAACCAACAAGCATTTATTAAATAAACTCTTTCCCTATGTGCTTATACATACACATACACATACACACACACACACACACACACACACACACACACATACACAAAGACTGTGGGATACAAACAGTGAAAATCTGAATATCTGATCCCTGCCTTCAACCAATTTACATTATATATATGATGTGTATTTATCATATATATACATTCTATTTACATTATTTATATATACACTTATATACATATTTATATACAATTTACTTTATATACATGATATGTATATATCATATATGTGTATATATGATATATATATCATATAAATACATATATATAATGTAAATTCCTTGAAGGCAGGGATCAGATATTCAGATTTTCACTGTTTGTATCCCACATTCTTAGTATATATATATATATATATGTGTGTGTGTGTGTGTATGCATATATACACACACATATATGTGTGTATACAAATATACATACATACATATGTGTATGTACACACACACATACACATACACATGCACACACAGTGTAAATGGAAAGTTTACAGAGGGAAGAGGGAAGACCCTATCTGGGCTGAGGTAAGTGCTACCTGTAAAGTTATACCTACAAACCTTCTTACAAAGCTTTGAAGGTGGGATTTAAGATAAACCTTGAAGGAAGTCAAGAAAGACAAGAAGGCAGAAACAAGAAGGAAGAACATTCCAGACATGGAAGAAAGTCTCGACAAAGGCATGGAGTCAGAAATGAAATGTCCTGTATGATAAGAAGGCTAGTGCCACTGTATCACAGAATATGCAAAATAGAATAATGTATAAAAAGGTTGGAAAGGTCTGAAGGGGACAGGTTATCAAGGACTTTGAAAGCCTAACAGAGACCTGGAAGTAATAGAGAACCACTGGATTTTATGGAATAGGAGAAGTGACCTGTACTTTAGGAAAGTACTTTAGGAAAATTCCTTTGGCAGCTGAATGGAAAATGGATCAGAGTGGAGAGAGATTTAAGGCAGCAAGGCCAAACCATAAGCCACTGCAATAGTCCAAGCATGAGGTGCTAAGGCCTACATTCAGAATGGCAGTTGTATGAGTGGAGAGGAGTATAGGAGAAATGTAATGAAGATAGAAATGACAAGATGGAAACAGATTGGATAAATGGGCTAAGTGTAAATGAGGAATCATCAAGGGAGAGAGATACATAGAAATTCCTGGTGTTTCTCTAACTAGGAATATAGAAGTAAGTCCCATATAGCCCTGAAATAGCTAACTGGGAGGTATGTATTCCTGGAGTATATAAACAAGAACTAACAAAGAGCCTGTGAAGTAAGTTTAACCTATTGGTCACTACCTACAAATGGGTATGTGTGTTGATTGTTTTGGTAAAGAAACCTAGAATGTATTTGGATTAAAGTCATAGGTAGGCAACTAAAGGGCATGGGAAACATAAGCAGTCTTTTCATTTCATTTACTAGATCTTAAAGACTGTGGTTTTAGGAAGAAAAAGGGAGATGGTGAAAGTGAACAAGTGATTACAGGAAAGGTATCAATGAAAATCTTCAGCCTTGACCTCTCTCCTAAGAACCAGTCCATATATTTCCAGTTGATGGGGTGATAGGACCTGGACTTCTAAAGGAAAAGACCATGTCACTGAAAGCGACCCAGTCCCTGAATTTTCCCCACATATTTCTGCAGCCCAGATCACTGACCTCTCACCCAAGGCATCTGGCCTATCCCAGGCCACCTAGATACTTGACAGTCCTTTCACAGTGACTTCTGACCCACCCCAGACCACTTCTTTCACTGTGTCATACATGGTCCACCTCAGGCTATTTGTCACTCCTTAATCCCATCCAGATTTATTCATTGTCCATTTTTTTGTATATATGCATTGGTCTTACCTCCAGGAAAGTGCAGATTCACTAGGAATCTCTTGCACTATTGGCATTACAATAAACCTCTCTACTTTGACTAAAAGAAGGCTTGAGTACATGAATAGAAATGATGCCCTGGACCCTTATATTCCGGGGTTCCCAGGACCCCAAACTGCATCATAGATACCTGCTGAGTATCTTCTGCTATGGAGGTTAATATCAACACCTCCATCTCAAAATGTCCAAAGCAGATCTCACATTCCTTATACTGTCTCTCCTACTAACTTCCCTAATCCTTCAAGTTTGAAAACCCTTTGTTACCTCCCACATCTAATCAGCTGTCATTTCCATTTCCTCAAATATTTCTCATACTTATCCCTTTCCATTTTTGTAGTCACTATTTAGTTTGGGTATTCTTAGATTTTTACCTAGACTATGAGAACAGTCTTTTTACTAGTTTGCTTTCTTCCAGTATCTCCCCTCTCCAATCCATCATCTGTGCCAGAATAATATAGAGTATCCCAAAAGTCTTGGTGCCAATTTAAGCTTTATGAGCCTAAGCATCAGCTTTAAAACTGTACTAAGACTTTTGGGACACCCTGTATTAATACCCAGATGTGATCACGTTCCTGTTCTGCTCCGAAACATTCAATGCATCCCCACTCCCTACTGGTAATGCCCAAACCTCCAATTCTTGCATTGTTCCAGGTTTTCCATGATCTAGTTCCAGACTGTTTTTCCGCAGCCGTATCTGCCAGCCTTCTGTAGCTGTGATAGGCTACATGATGCGCTATGAACAAATCATGCCCTTTTCTTCCTTTATGCAAGCCACACACACACACACACACACACACACACACACACACACACACACACACACACACACATTCTCTGTTCCTTAGAAGGGAGAATTGTCTTTCCTTCTTAGCTACTAAAATCCTAACCATTCTTCGAAGTCCCACAAAATGCCAGTTCCTCCATGAAAGCTTCCACGATTCCTATAAAACCAGAGGCAGTCTCTCCCATCTCTGAAGACAGCAAGCACATATTAAGTGATTACTCAGGCATATGTGGCACTGTCCCTACTTAGGCACTACCAGGACCTGTGCTAAGTATTAGGAATACAAAGAAAGGCAGGTAAAAGATGTCTCTAATCTCAAAGGAGCTCAGAGTCTAAAAGAAAGGGGTGGGAAGGCAACATGAAAACAACTGTACAAATAAGATATGGATTCTATAATGATAATCAACAAAGGGATAGTACTAGCATTAAGGGGGATCTGGAAAGGATCTTGCAGAACGTAAGATTTCAGACAAGACTTGAAAGAAGCTAGGGCAGCTAAGAGGTGGAGAAGAGGAGGGAGAGAATGGCAGGCCTAGGGTACAGGAGGTAAAGTGCCTTGCTCAAGGTTCAGCAAAGACAGTGACACTGAATTGCAGGGTACATGCAGATGAGTAAGGCATAAGAAATCTGGAAAAATAAAAAGAAAATAGGTTATGAAGGAGTTTGAACACCAAACAGGAGGGTTGACATTTCATCTTGGAGGTAACATCGATTCATTTAAGTTTATTGTGAATTTTTTTCTGAATATCTGTGATGAAGACCTGCATTACAGATAACTGTGTGTTTAAAGGAACAGATCTAAGTAGCCGCCATTAAAAATGAAGACGAGGCTGGAAAGTTTAACAACAAAATCAAAGAAAAACTCCCTGAATGCCAACATCACATAAAAAGATGACATGAAGAGATGCAACTTGAAGCAAAGGCAGCTTCAGGAATCAAGGCCTCCTTGTACGAGACAGCACAAGAAAACCAGGCCAAGATCAGCACAATGGAAGCCAGGGGGGGTTTTAGGTGACAAGCCTGGAGCCAACACAATCTCCAATGAATCTCCTCCAGAGGCTAATGCTTCATGCTAAAGCTATCATATAGCTGCCAAGAAGTGAGAAGTATGACTCATTCTCAGTATTCTAAGATTTGTAATTGGTCATTGCATTGATCAGAGTTTGTAAATCTTTTAATTTCCTTTTTTAAAACATTGTACAAATATTATAGTGATTATATAAATTATTCTCCTGGTTCTTCTCACTTTACTCAGAATCAATTCATATAAGTCCTCTTTGCTACAAATCTCTGTGATAAAGGTTTTATATCCAAGATATATAGGGATATGGTATAAATATAAAGGACTAAGAGTCATTCCACAATAGATCAATGGTAAAAAATATGAACTAGGAATTTGCAGAAGAAAGATAGATTTATAAAAAACCTTCTAAAATGCTCTAACACTAACAGAGAAATAGAAACTTAAAACAACCCTGAGATTTGCAACCAATAGATTAGCAAACATAACAATAAAAAGAAAATGACAACTATTGGGGGAGGGGTGGAATGTAGGAGAATAGGCACACCATTCCACTGTTGTAGAACTTTGTATTGGTCTAATCATTCTGGAAAGCAATTTGGAACTATTCCCCAAAGTTCACTAAACAAAATATTCTTTGTACTCTGATTCACAAGTAGGCTTATATCCCCAAAGAAATCATAGAAGAGAAAAGACCTTTCTTTAAAAGAAATAATTAATTTGTTTAGTTTACAACATTCACAATTTCCACAATTTGAGTAACAAATTTTCTCCCCCTCAATTTCCCCCCTGCCCATGTCAGCACACAATCCAATAAAGGTTCTACAAATACCTTGACATTAAATAATCAAATTGTAAAGAAGGATTATAACCAAGGGAATGAACAAGGAGAAAGAAGGAACAAAACAAAAAAGACAGAGCAAGTAGTTTGCTTCAATCTTCATTCAGAATCTGTAAATCTTTCTCTGAATATGGACAGCCTTTTCCATCATGAGTCCTTTGGAGTTGTCTTATACCCTTGTGATGCTGAGATGAACCCAGTCTATCAAAATCAGTCATCACAGATATGATGTGTCTGTAATTGTGTACAATGTTCTCCTGGCTCTGCTCCTCTCACTCAGCATCAGTTTATATGTCTCTCCAAGTCACTATAAAGTCTGTCTGCTCCTCATTTCTTATACCACAATAGTATTACATTACTGCATAAATATTTTTGTACATCTGGGTCCTTTTCCCACTTGTATGATCTTGTTGGGATACAGCCCTAGAAGTGGTATTGCTAGGTCAAAGGGTATGCACATTTTTATAGCCCTTTGGGCATAGTTCCAAATTGCTCTCCAGAATGGTTGGATCAGTTCACAGCTCTACCAACCATGCATTAGTGTTCCAATTTTTCTACATTTTCTCCAGCATTTATCATTTTCCTGTTTTGTCATGTTAGTCAATCTGACAGCTGAAATGTGGTACCTCAGAGTTGTTTTGATTTGCATTTCTCTAATCAATAGTAATTTAGAGCATTTTTTCATATGATTATAGATATCTTTAATTTCTTCCTCTGAAAACTGGCTGTTTAAAATCTGTTGACCATTTATCAATTGGGGAATAAATTTTATTCTTAAATATTTGACTCAGTTCTCTGTATATTTTATGTTATTTTATTTTATTTTTTGCTTTTTGGAGGGGAAAGGGCAGGACAAATGGGGTTAAGTGGCTTGCCCAAGGTCACATGGCTAATAAGTCTTCAAATGGATTCTGACACTCTAAAAACCATTCAGATTCACTTTTTAGAGGTTACTGAAAGAATTCATTGGGGAGTTAAGATGAGTTCCTCCTTTTAATCCACCATCTTGACTCTGTCCCCGAGATGGAGGATCTTTTCTTTACAAAACTATTATATAATTATATAATTTTAAAGTTTTTTTATTGTTTTTTTCGTTGCCTTTTTTTTTTTCGAACAAATGCTTTATTAACTTCTGGTTTACATCATTCATTTCCGCCAGATTTTGAGTTATAATTTTTCCCCCATTTTCCCCTACCCACCATCCCAGAACAGCAGTCCCACAAGATATCCCCTCATCCAATCTACTCTCTCCCATATCTTCTCCCATACCCCCTTTGACTTTTCCATTAGAACAAGGTGAATCTCTGTGCCCCAATGCCTGCACATCATATCTTCCAATTACATGCAAAATAGTATTAATAACAGTATATATATATATATATATATATATATATATATATATATATATATATATATACATATTTGAAACATTTAATTTTAAGACCTCGAATTTCAGGTCCATTCCCTTCCTCCCTTGTCACCCATTCCCTCTGGGAAGATAAGTAATTCAGTATATGTTGTACATGTCTAGCTATGCAAAACATTACCATAGTAGATATATTGTACAAGGCTGCTTATAATTCCCTCCCACCCATCCCACCCCCCACCTGGTCCATTCCCTACTTTGATCCTGTCCCTCTTCGATAGTGGGTACTTCCAACCTCCCCTCCCCCAGAATGCCCTCCCCTCCATCATCCCCCCTCTCATCCCCCTTCCCCCTACTCTGCTGCAGGTTGAGATAGCCCATTTAGTATGTATGTCATTCTCTCCCTGAGCCAAATTTAATGAGAATATGGTTTTGCCTTTTTGCCTTCCTGTTCTTCCCCTCCCCTGTAGCCACTTCCCCTTGCTTCTTCTACATGAGATAGTTTACCCTACCCTGTCTCTACCCATCTCCTCTTGCCACTTTCCTCTCTCACCTCATAATTTCACCCCTTAAGTATCATCCTTTCCCAACAAATTCAACCTATGCCCTCTATCCATGTATAACTGTAAACATATATACACACATTCACATATGTATTCATATGACCATATACCCTTCTTCTATTATTTTCATACTGAGAAAGGTTTCATCAGTCACAGTTATTATTTTTTCCATGTAGGAATGTAAATAGTTCAACTTTGATAAGTTCCTTTTGATTTATCTTCCCTGATTACCTTCTCAGGTATCTCTTGCTTCTTATGTATGGATGTCAAATTTTCTATTTAACTCTGGTTTTTACCTCAAGAATGCTTGAAAGTCCTCTATTCCACTGAATGACCATATTTTCCCCAGTTTTGCTGGGTAGGTGACCCTTGGCTTCAGTCCCAGCTCTTTTGCCCTCTGGAATATCATATTCCATGCCCTTTAATCCCTCAGTGTAGAAGCTGCCAGGTCCTGGGCTATTCTGATTGTGTTTCCACAATATTGAAATTGTTTCTTACTGACTGCTTGGAATATTTTCTCCTTGATCTGGGAATTCTGGAACCTGGCTATAATATTCCTGGGAGTTTTCTTTTTGGGATCTTTTTCAGGAGGTGATCAGTGGATTCTTTCAACCTCTATTTTGCCCTCTGGTCTAAAACATCAGGGCAATTTTCCTTCAGAATTTCTTGAAGGGTGGTTTCTAGGTTCTTTCTTTGATCATGGCTTTCAGGTAGTCCAATAATTTTTAAATTGTCTCTCCTGGATCTATTTTCCACATCACTAGTTTTTCCCATGAGATATTTCACACTGCCCTCCATTCTTTCATTTGTTTGGATCTGTTTAACAGCATCTTCATTTCTCATAAAGTCATTAGCTTCCATTTGCTCCAGTCTAACTCTGAAGGAATGAATCTCCTCATTGAGCTTTTTTTTTTTTGCTTTTTGGAGGGCAGTTGGGGTTAAGTAACCTGCCCAAGGTCACATGGCTAGGTTTTTATTTGTGTGTGTTAAGTGTCTGAGGCTGGAAACGAACTCAGGTCCTTCTGACTCCAGGGCCGGCGCTCTACTCTCTGCGCCACCTAGCCGCCCCTCCTCATTGAGCTTTTGAGATTCTTTTTCCATCTGGCAAATTCGACTTTTTAAGGCATTCTTTTCCTCATTGCCCTTTTGGGCCTCCTTTGCCATTTGAGTTAGTCTATTTTTTTTTTAAAGCAATTGGGGTTAAGTAACTTGCTCAGGGTTACACGGCTAGTCATTATTTATGCGTGGGTGCTCATTTTCTGAGGCCGGATCTGATCTCGGGTCATCCCAACTCCAAGGCCGGCGCTCTTACTCACTGCGCCACCTAGCCGTCTCTTTAGGGCAATTGGGGTTAAGTAACTTGCCCAAGGTTACATGGCTAGGTTTTTGTTTGTGTGGATTAAGTGTCAGAGGCTGGCTCCGAACTCAGGTCCTTCTGATTCCAGGGCCGGTGCTCTATTCACTGCGCCACCTAGCCGCCCCAGTTAGTCTATTTTTGAAGGAGTTGTTTTCCTCAGTCAGGCTATTGACCCTCATTTCATACTTTTCCTGCATCCTTCTCATTTCTCTTCCTAATTTTTCCTCCACTTCTCGTATTTGACTTTTAAAGTCCTTCTTAAGGTCCTCTATGGCCCATAACCCGCTCATATTTTCCTTTGGGGCTTTTGGAGCAGGATTTCTGACCTCACAGTCCTCCTCCTGTTAACTGCTTCAATCCTCTTTGCCCACACAATAGGAGTCTAATGTTGCTTTTTTTTTGTTTGTTTCCTTTGCCTCCGCATGTTCCCACTTAATTACTTGACTTTGGGGCTTGTTGCCACAGTAGGCCTCTGCCACCACACAGGGGAGCTTCCGTCCCAATGTTGGGGTCTTCACAACTTCCGGTTCTGGCAAGCTGGATACTCACCCCACGACCTCCACCCCAGACCACAATCCAGATCCAGGGAGGTTAAAGCAAGAGCGATTACCCCCCAAGACTGATTGCTAGATCTATCTATAGTTCACAGGCCAGGAGCTGGAGCTGCGACTGAAATTACAAAATGGTGTGTCTCCTCAGCAGCTTCTAGCCCCTAGGAGGAAGCCGACATGTTCCCCAAATACTGGTCCCAAAATCCATAGGGCACTCACCTCTCACTTTGTCCTAGGCATGTCTGTGTTGATAATTCTGGAAACTCCACTGCTGCTGGTGTTCTGGGGTCCCTCTTCCTGGCTACTGGCCTGGCCACCCTGGGGCTAAAATCATGGCTCACGTGTACCTAGGCTCGGCTCTCTCCCCACTGGGCTGTCGGCTCCCAGAGCACTTCGCTGGCCCTTCCTGCAGGGCTGTTGGGCTGTCCTCAGCAGGAGGTTAGCTTCTCTGTGTCGTTCTGTGGGTGCTGGGGTTCCAGAAGTTGTTCAGAGTACCCTTTTACATGGTTTGGAGCTGATCTGGGGGGAGAGCACCTTGGACGTGCTGTTTCTACTCCGCCACCTTGGCTCCGCCCCCATAATTATATAATAATAATATAAAAATAATATAGCAACATTTTTGTTTTGTTTTCCTAAGCACCAAACTAGAAACAAAATGGGTGCCCATCAATTAGGGAAAAGCTGAAAAAGTTACAGTATATGAATACAATGGAACATTGTGGTATTATAAAAAAATGATAGAAAGGACAGTAAGCCCTGCTAAGTCCTATCTAAATTCCAAAGGCCCATAAATAGATTATATCTGTCAACCAATGGCAAGCTTGGTTAAGATAAAGGAAGAACATTACCAGAAGCTCAGCCACCAGAGAATATTTTTTTTCAGCCAAAAAAACAAAGAATGACCACTAGAAATAAATCAATCAACAAGTACTTATTAAATGCCTATTATGTGCTACATCCCTATGAAATCCAGAAATATATTGAATTCCCCTAGAGCTTTATAGTATTCCATCTAATAAACAGGAAAAATATTCATGGTTAATAATTACAGAATTCAATTACAGTCATTTAAAATTTGCATTTTTAAACTACAGGCAGAATACAGCTTCAGAAAGCATGAGGTTCCAAAACTTAGTTTTAAGTCAGTTGTTTGGAACTCAAAAGGCATTTTCCCATAGAAACAATGTTATACATGGTGGTCAAATTCCCAGGCCAGCACACAAAAGCCTATAATTTAGTTAAACTCAAGTACTAATAATACTAAATTTGAGTTCTCTTGGTCCTGAGAGCAAGGAAGAAGAGAAAGAAGAATGTTTCCCTCCTTCTTCCCCCCCCCTCAATGCAAGGTCAACCGATGTCAAAATTTTGAATTCTACAATATTTCTATCTGCCCACTTTCCATTCTGAAACCTTCCATGACTTCCAAGTGCCCCTCTGTCTGTCCTCATGCTGTCCTAAGCTTCTAAATTATAGTATTTACTTCCCCATCTTGCCCTCCCCTTCAATATGCTCCATGCTCTGATACTATTCAAATTTCTCACATCAACAAAAAATCCTAGGGGTGGCTAGGTGGCACAGTGAGTAGAGCACCAGCCCTGGAGTCAGAAGGACCTGAGTTTAGATCCAGCCTCATACACTTAACAAACACAAACAAAAACCTAGCTGTGTGACCTTGGCCAAGTTACTTAACCAATTGCCCTCCAAAAAGCAAAAAAAAAAAAAAAAAAAAAATCATATTTCCTCAGTTCAGGAGATTCAATGAGGTTTGTAAGGAGGAAAGTATTGTACTTGGAATTGTTCATGTTAAAGTATGAATTGATGTTAACCTTCTCAGGTGTATTTATATTTTCATTCAGTGTAATTTTTCATGTTTCCCCATAAATCCTGCAACAAGGCTCTAGGCAATAAACTGAAAAACTTCCTTTTTTCTCTTACAATCTCATTTCTTGTAGGTAATATACTATAAATAAGGTTAACATCTCATATGGAAATAGTATGCTATAGAAAATCATTGCACCTACTCCTCTCTTATGTTTTGATAAAATACTCACACTGACCATTCTCAATAATAAGAAACCAAGCATGTGAGCTAGTAGTTGCCAATGTCCCCCCAGTTTATTTAAAATATACACACAGATCATCATCATCATCATCATCTTCATCTTCATCATCATCATCATCATCATCATCATCATCATCATCATCATCATCATCATCATCATCATCCATAGTCCTTTTCATTTATTTTTATTTTTATTTTTATTTTGCGCAGGGGGGAAGGCAGGACAATTGGGATTAAGTAAATTGCCCAAGGTCACACAGCTAATAAATGTTAAGTGTCTGAGGCCAAATTTGAACTCGGATCCTCCTGACTCCAGGGCCGGTGCTCTATTCACTGCTCCACCTAGTCACCCCAGTCCTTTTCATTCTTTTTTTTTTAAACAAATGCTTTATTAACTTCTGTTTTACATCATTCATTTCCACCAGATTTTGAGTTACAATCATTTCCCCCCCGTTATTCCCCTACCCAACCTCCCAGAATAGCAGTCCCACAAGATATTGCTTCTTCCAATCTGCTCTCTCCCATACCTTCTCCCATATCCCTTTTGACTTTTCCATTAGAGGAAGGTGAATCTTTGTGTCCCAATGTCTGCACATCTTATCTCCCAAATATAAGCAAAAGAGTATTAAGAATAGTATTTATATATATTTGAAATATTTAATGTTACGACCTCGAATTTCAGATCCATTTCCTTCTTCCCTTGTCACCCATTCCCTCTGGGAAGATAAGTAATTCAATATATGTTGTACATGTCTAGCTATGCAAAACATTATCATAGTAGATATATTGTACAAGGCTGCTTATAATTCCCTCCCACTCATCCCACCCCCAACCTGGTCCATTCCCTACATGATCCTGTCCCTCTTCTATAGTGGGTATTTCCAACCTCCCCTCACCCCAAGGATGCCCTCCCATCCATCACTCCCCCTCTCATCCATCTTCTCCCTATTCTGCTGCAGGTTGAGATATCCCATTTAGTATGTATGTCATTCTCTCCCTGAACCAAATTCAATGAGAATGTGGTTTTGCCTTTTTTGCCTTCCTATTCTCCTCCTCCCTTGCAAACACTTCCCCTTGCTTCTTCTACATGAGATAGTTTACCCTACCCTGTCTCACCCCATCTCCTCTTGCCACTTTCCTCTCTCACATCATAATTTCATCCCCTGAGTATTCTCCCTTCCCAACAAATTCAAATTATGCCCTCTATCCATATATAACTGTAACCATATACACACACATTCACATATGTATTCATATAACCACACACCCTTCCTCCATTATTTTCATAGTGAGAAAGATATCATCAGTCACAGTTATTGCTTTTCCATATAGGAATGTAACTTTGAATAAGTTTCTTTTGATTTCTTTTCCCTGATTACCTTCTCAGGCATCTCTTCCTTCTTGTGTCTGGATGTCAAATTTTCTATTCAATTCTGGTTTTTTCCTCAAGAATGCTTGAAAGTCCTCTATTCCACTGAATGACCATATTTTCCCCTCAAACAAAATACTCAGTTTTGCTGGGTAGGTGACCCTTGGGTTCAGTCCCAGTTCTTTTGCCCTCTGGAATATCATATTCCATGCCCTTTGATCCCTCAGTGTAGAAGCTGCCAGGTCCTGGGCTATTCTGATTGTGTTTCCACAATATTGAAATTGTTTCTTCCTGGCTGCTTGTAGTATTTTCTCCTTGATCTGGGGATTCTGGAACCTGGCTATAATATTCCTGGGAGTTTTCTTTTTGGGATCTTTTTCAGGAGGTGATCTCTGGATTCTTTCAACCTCTATTTTGCCCTCTGGATCTAAAACATCAGGGCAGTTTTCCTTGATAATTTCTTGAAGGGTGGTTTCTAGGTTCTTTCTTTGATCATGGCTTTTGGGTAGTCCAATAATTTTTAAACTGTCTCCCCTGGATCTGTTTTCCAGGTCAGTGGTTTTTCCCCTGACATATTTCACATTGCCTTCTAATCTTTCATTTGTTTGGATCTGCTTAACAGCATCTTGATTTCTCATAAAGTCATTAGCTTCCATTTGCTCCAGTCTAACTCTGAAGGAATGAATCTCCTCAGTGACCTTTTGAGATTCTTTTTCCATCTGGCAAATTCGACTTTTTAAGGCATTCTTCTCCTCATTGCCCTTTTTGGGCCTCCTTTGCCATTTGAGTTAGTCTATTTTTTAAGGTGTTGTTTTCCTCAGTCAGGCTGTTGACCCTCATTTCATACTTTTCCTGCATCCTTCTCATTTCTCGTTCCAATTTTTCCTCCACTTCTCTTATTTGATTTTTAAAGTCCTTCTTAAGGTCCTCTATGGCCTGCAACCCGCTCATGTTTTCCCCTGGGGCTTTTGGAGCAGGACTTCTGACCTCACAGTCCTTTTCCTGCTCTATGCCCCCAAAATAGGAGTCTAGGGTTACATTTTTCTCTTTCCTTTGCCTTGGCATGTTGCCACTTATTACTTGTCTTTTGGGCTTGTTGCCACACTATGGCTTTAAGGCCAGATAGAGGAATTTTCGTCCCGAACATGTGGGGGGCAACTTCCATTTCTGGCAAGCTGTAAACCCACCCACGACTTCCCCCCTAGATCACAATCCAGATCCAGGGAGGTTAAAGCAAGAGAGATTACCCCCCAAGACTGATTGCTGGATCTCCCTACAGTTTGCAGGCCAGGAGCTGGAGCTGCCTCTGAAAACTACAAAATGGTGTGTCTCCTCAGTGGCTTCTAGCCCCCAGGGGAGGAAGCCGACCCATTCCCCAAATACTGGTCCCAAAGTCCATAGGACACTAATCTCTTACTTTGTCCTAGGCGTGCCTATGTTGATAATTCTGGAGTCGCCACAGCCGTTGGTGTTCTGGGGTCTCTCCAGTCGGCTGCTGGCCCTGCCGCCCTGGGGCTAAAACCTCGGCTCACGGGGACCTGGGCTCCGCTGGGCTCCACTCCCCGCGCTCTGTGCCCTGCGTGCTGCCGGCTCCCAGAGCGCTGCGCTGGTCCTTCCTGCAGGGGTGCTGGGCTGTCCTCAGCGGGAGGTTAGCTTCTCTGTGTTGTTCTGTGGGTGCTGGGGCTCCAGAAGTTGTTGAGAGTTCCCTTTTACATAGTTTGGGGGGAATCTGGGGGCAGAGTGGCTTGGATGAGCTGTTTCTACTCCACCATCTTGGCTCCGCCTCCCTTTTCATTCTTTTGGTAGTATGTTGAGAGATCTTAAAAATCAATGTTTCACTGCATATAGAAGTGTGTTGCCCAAACGCAGGTTTCTATTCATATATGAATGTCTAAAGATCTAAAGACTATTACAAAAACTGGGGTTTTTTATGTTTGTTACTTCTTTACAAGGTATACTAAGTACAAAGGTGGCATAGTACTAATGAAGTACTTTTATTAGATTGATGATGAGAACTCATTTTTTTTTAAGGGAAGACTTGTTACATGTTACTTCTGTTCATTATACACCTTTTGAATTTCCTTCAAAAGTATTTGGAATAATCTCACTTACTGGATCTCAGACTCAACTTTATATTTTCTCCCTTAACTACTTTTCAGTGCTTTGTAATATTTTGTATATTTAAATCATTCTTCTTTTGTGGGAAGGGAATGAGCATTTGGCTCTATAATTTCATCAATCTTATAACTTCTTGGTATAGAGACTCTTTCTATCAAAACAGATCCACAACTCATTTACAGTTTATATTCTTGGAGAGTTACCTGAGGTAATGAGATATTAAGTGACCTACCCCAAAGTCACATGACTAGTATGTGTGCAATGCAAAGAACTGAAGTCTGGTTCTAAAGCCAACTTCCTCTCTACCACACTACCCAACCACTCATCCTTCCCCATGTTTTACAAATGAGTTCATATTATAAATTGAATTAATTATTAAATGGTTATTATGTGCCAAGTATATTACTGGAAATATATACTGAAGAGCAAAACCACTCTTTTAGAGAGATCACACTTTAATAAAAAGTACTCCCCATAAAAGAACAATGCAACTGCAGTGTGGATGGAAAGGCCCAGTGTCCATTAGGGTACAGTGGTAGGGAAGATTTCATTTATTTCTTCATTGATAATGCACCTAGCTACCATATCTCTCTTCCTCTGATGATTGTAAGGATTATGGGATTTAAAGATCTTCCATGCCCAGCTGGACTTGCTGACATAGCAGAACGGGGTGGGGCAAGAGGAAGCTGAAGCAAAGCTAGAATTCCTGTGTGACTGGCAGCTGCAGCAGCAGCAGCAGCAGCAGCAGCAGCAGCAGCAGCAGCAGTAGTGGCCAAGGTAGAGGTGGCGGTGCAAACCCTTTTTTGAGCCAGCCAGAATTTCTGCTAAGGACTCTTGTTGGGGACTGCCAGGGACTGGAACTGCAGGGGCTGGAGCTGTTGGGAGTACGCTTCCTGGACACTGAGCAGTTGCTGTGAGTGGGGAGAGAAGAACCTTTGCCTGAGGTAGCCTGTTCTGTTTTGAAGGCTTAAGACTGTGGTTATTTACTACGTTAACTACATGTGCCAATTTCATAACTACTCTGATGGCTTTGACTTTCTGGTTTTGGGATTCAGTTATTTGGTATTTTAACAAATGTTCTAGCTTTATCCCCCATATAGAGAGCCCGATATATTTTGTGATGAATAACAACATAAGCCTATTTAAAATTGCCATAGGCATTGTGAATATTGCATTGCTAATATAATGATTAATGTTAATTCTCTAGCAAATGGCAACAACAGTAACTATCTTTATTTTCATTTCCCTTTCTGGGCAGGTGGAGATGAAAGCTCCCTTAAACACAATGCTTTTCATTTTAAAAATCCGATGTTTACCTTGACCCTTACTCCAACCAGTCAATTATCTGATTGCACACAGATCCCTGTGACTGCTACATCTGTAAGCAAGCTTTCTTTTCACTAGCTTCTAAACCCTCTACAATCTGTCTTCTATCCTCATAATTTAACTAAAACTTCATTTTCCAATGTTATCAGTGATCTCATTGCCAAATCTAGTGGCCTTTTTCCAATCCTCATTTTTCTTGACCTTTCTGCATCCTCTGATAACATAAATCACCCTCTCCTTTTGGATATTCTTTCCTCTCCAGGTTTTCAAGACACTAATTTCTCCTGGTTCTCCTCCAATCTGTCAGACCACTACTTATGTCTTCTTTGCCACTATCTTCTTTAACCAGATGATTCCAAACCTACATACTCAGCCTTAGTCCCTCTCCTGAGCTCTAGGTTCACATTACCAACTAACTGCCTATTTAAAGCTGGATGTCCCTCCAGGTATCTCAAATTCAACATATCTAAAACAAGTCTCATTGTCTTTTCCTTCTCTAAACTTCCCTGGTACTCTCACATACACTGGCATCCTCCCAGTAACCCAAGCTGGCAATTTCAGTGACATCCTTTAACTACCCATACTCACCCTGTGAATCCAATTTATCAGATCTTGTGCATGCATGTATGTATATCTATGTGTATGTATGCACATAGATATACATACATGCATACAAGTATATACATGTGTGTACCTACATATATGTATAGTGTGTATTTCTTGCACAGGCCCTCATTATTTTGTCAATTAGTCTCCCTAACTAATGCTTCCTCCCAGTCCAATCTATCCTCTACTAAGATGCCAAAATTATTTTCCTAAAATACCATGTCACGACATCTTCAAAATGAAATCTGAAGTTCCCTATTTGGCATTTTGAGTTCTTCATAACCTAGTCCCTTCCTACTTTTTCCATTTTTTACATTTTATTCTGCTCCACAGACTCTATGATCCAGCTGCACTGACCTACTTACTATTCCTCAGATACAATACTTGATCTCTCAACTCCATACCTTTGCCTAGGCTGTCTCCCAAGCCTAAAGTTTTATCCTACCTCACCTCCATACCCTAGCTTCCTTGTATTCCTATAACATAAAGCTCAAGTCCCACCTTATGCAGGAGGCCTTTCTCAGTCTTTTTCCCTCCACTGCTAGTTCCTTCCCTCTGAAATTACCTACATTGGTTATTGTTGTTCAGTCATTTCAGTAATGTACAACTCCTCATGACCCAATTTGGAGTTTTCTTGGCAAAGATACTGGAGTAGTCTGCCACTTCATTCTCCAGCTCATTTTTCAGATGAGGAAACTGAGGCAAAGAAGGTTAAGTGACTTAGGGTCACACAGCTAGTATCTGAGGCTGGATTTGAACTCAGGTCTTCCTGACTCCAGGCCTGGCACTCTATCCACTGGACCATCTAGCTGCCTGCCTTCCATTTACAATTTTATTTGTACATAGCTATTTTTAAATCTATTTTTATTTTGTTAAATATTTCCCAATTAAAGTTTAAAGAATTTGTAACATTCATTTTTTTTACATTTTGAGTTCTAAATTTCCTACGTACCTCTCTCCCCCCCACCCCTTAAGAAAGCAAGTAATATAGCAATTATACATGTGAAGTCATGCAAAATATATTTCCCTATCAGCCGTGTTGCAAAAGAAATCTTATACATACAACACAAAACCAACAAGAAAAATTAGGAAAGTTTCAAAAATAATGCTTCCATTTGCACTTAGAGTTTATTAATTCTCTCTCTGGAGATGGACAGCATTTTTCATCACAGGTCCTTTCGAATTCTCTTTCAGGGGTAAGAAACCTGAAGCCTCAAGACCACATGTAGTCCTCTAGGTCCTCAAGTGCAACCCTCTGACTGAATCCAAACTTCACAGAACAAATCCCCTTAATAAAATAATTTATTCTGTAAAAATTGAACTCAGTCAAAAGACCACCCCCCCACCCCAGGACCTGGAGGGCCATATGTGACCTCAAGGTCACAGATTCCCCACCCTTATAGATAACTGTATTGATTGGAATAGCTAAGTCTTTCACAATGTGTAATTATTATAATATTGCTTTTGCTATGTACAATATTCTGGTTCAGTTCACTTCACTTTGCATCAGCTCATATAAGACTTCCCAGGTTTTTTCTGAAACTCCACTGCTTGTCATTTCTTATAGCACAATAGTTTTGCATCACAATTATATACCACAACTTGTTCAGTCCATATGACTGGTATCCCCTCAGTTTCCAATTCTGTATCACCACCAAAAGAGCTGCTATAAATATTTTTGCATATATGTGTCCTTTTCTTTTTAATTTGATCCCTTGGGGGTACAGACCTAGTAGTGGTATTGTTGTATGAAAGGGTATACACAATTTTATAGCCCTTTGTGTGTACTTCCAAGTTGTTCTCCAGAATGGTTGGATCAGTTCACAACTCCAATAATAGTGTGTTAGTGATACTATGGTTTTTGCCTCTCTTTATGCTTGATATGGTAAGTGCTTCAAAAATGCATCCTGACTGACTGACTTGTTAAGATGCAGTCAATTTTCTTCTGCGTGATAATTTTTGATGCTTAGCATATTGCAATTCTGTTTTTTGGAAAATGTATTGATGATATATTGATATGGAATTTTGGGGTTGTCTATAATCATTGGAGTTCCTTTATGATTGATCAATCACAAACCATATTTTCCAGTATCATATTTTCCACCCTTCTTTCTACCTATTTTGACAAGAAAAATAACCAAAAACTAAGCCAAATATTGACTTACTTTGGGAGGTCTTGCCAAGGTCTTCACAGGCTAATACTTTTTCATTACTGAAATTGATGTTGGCATACAATCTATAATTATCTTAATGGTAGTCTGTTTCATTACTCTCAATATATGTAATATAAGTTATGATGTTGAAATATCCAAGGAAATTGTTTCTTATTGCCTTCAGGAGCAAAATAAAACCAACTCTGACAGTTCTTTTGTCTTCCAAAGAGCTCAAAGGTCATCCTTCCATTTGGTGGTAACATTTTACATCTTCTGATTTTACTTATACTGAATAGGGATGCTGTACATTTATTCTAGTCTAGTAGCATGTCAACTTGTTGGCCATTAGATATAATCATACTTTTAGAACATTAAAAACTAAAGTTAATCAAAAGTAAAAAAAGCAAAATTTTGTAATAGTCTTTAGATCTGACGAATATTGTGTTGGGGCAACACTCTTCCATATGCAGTGAGACATTGATTTTTAAGATCTCTTAAGATACTACCAAAAGAATGAAAAGGACTATGCATGGTGTGTGTGTGTGTTTGTGTGCATGCATACATGTGTGTTTTAAATAAACTGAGGGAACACTGGCAACTACTAGCTCATTATGTATGGATGGAGATGAATTAGGTATATACAAAATGGGAACTAATGGAATTTTAAACAATATGGTAACACAGGTTACCTTTATTTTATTAAATCAATTGCAACCAAGACACCTGTAAATTTTGACAAAGTTAGTTATTTCTATTTTCCCTACTGACTTTTTAATTATTAAAGCAGACATATGGAGACACATTGCCACAGCGAAAAAATTCTGCCTTGTAGCACAGACAGTATGCCATGAGTATCATTTTCTACCAAGAAATTCACTTTTGTTTCTACAGTTTCAGATCTACCATCCATCCGAGAGAGAGAGAGAGAGAGAGAGAGAGAGAGAGAGAGAGAGAGAGAGAGAAGGAGGAGGAGGAGGAGGAGGAGGAGGAGGAGGAGGAGGAGGAGGAGGAGGAGGAGGAGGAGGAGGAGGAGAGAGGAGGAAAGAGGAAGAAGGAAGGAGGAGGGCGGAGGAGGGAGGAAAGAGAAAGGGGAAGAGGGAGGAAGGAGGAAAAAAGGAGGGAGGATGAGGATGAGGAGGAAAAAACATTTCCTACATCTAGCACAGGGTCTATCAAATGACAAATATTTCTGCTAAATGATAACTCCATAACAGCAGCTCCCAGAACTCTTCTCCTTATGCCCTAGCTTGAATTTAATATTTATAATATTTAATGGGTCATTTAGACAAAAAAGAATCCACAAGTATTATCTAGTACAATTCTCTCCCTCTCTCTACAGACCAAGAAACTGAAACTTGAAGGAAAATAATTTCTTCAAGGGTGTGGTATCCTATTTCATGAGAAGGAACATGTGTAGAGTACAAGGTGTGCTCTACCCAGAAAATTCCTAAAGTTAGAAAGGCTTGAGATTATGCAATAATAATTAGATTCTTGCTTTATCAGTTCTGTAAATTTAAAAAGCTATATCAGGCTTCCTTAATCATTATTATAGCATTTTATAATTACTCAGAATTTTATATTACATGCATTATCTCATTATGTACTACATTATAATATACATG
Organism: Gymnobelideus leadbeateri; assembly: GCA_011680675.1. Classification (NCBI taxonomy): domain Eukaryota; kingdom Metazoa; phylum Chordata; class Mammalia; order Diprotodontia; family Petauridae; genus Gymnobelideus; species Gymnobelideus leadbeateri. The sequence goes on from WOXC01003884.1 coordinate 727,621, forward strand.
GTTTTATTGATCAACAATACTCCCTTTTGTGGTAGATATTACGTTATTATCCTCATTTTATAGATATGAAAACTGAGGTCCCCTCCAGGATTTTATAAATATCAAGTCTGCCCTAAAAATAGCAAAATGCAGGACCTATTATTACTGATATAGCAGAATTTACTTGACCACTTTTTTGAAGATGTTTTTGGCTTCAGAATTCGAAGCAAAAATAATTTGCAAAAATTACTGAAATAACTACAACTTTCCGGTCATAATTTGAATTCTAGTATCTATCAACATGCTGGAATGCTGATGAAACCATCAGTCTAAAAGATAAATATGAATATGGGTTGAAGTGGGGGCAGGATTGGAGGGAATAATTCATAATAATCAACTATTACAACACTTTGATATGGAAAGAGCCTTCTAGCAACTTCCATATTCTATATGATGATAATTGACAACAAAACATATGGTGGTGAAATATGCATGCTTTCATTCATACATTCAACAAAAATCATCAAACCATATATTCCAGGATATGAGGATATGAAGACAAAAATAAAAGCCCCTTCCCTCTCTCTGTTTTTCTCTCTCTCCCTTCCCCCGCCCCTTTCTCTCCCACTTTTTTTAGTCACAGGTTCAGTAGGCTTCCGAAGTGATTAGCACTTCTGTAAAACAAAATCCTGATGCAAAAAAAAAGCTGGGGTGGGGGAGATTTTCAGAAGGTAATTGAAGCACTTGGGAAGAGGGAAAGTATGTGCCCTGGTCTCAGGAGACAGAAAGAAGGTGATAATTCTGCCCTGGAAGGTTTGAACAAATAAACTTGTGTGAAAGAGTTAAGTTCACAACTAAGGAAAAGATTTCCAACTTCTCAATCTAGAGAGGGAATGTGCAAGTAGGAGAAGATTCAAGCTAAATGACTGAGGAAAGTAATGTAGTGAACAGAACAGGTGCTAATAATTTAGCCTTAATTTCACAATTTCAATAGTTCATTCAATTTATCAATAAAAATATTTGTATCATTTAATGAAAAGGGAAATAGCACTATTTTGTTGGTAAAACAAATTAAGTTAGCAGGCTGCCATTTGCATTTGTCAGCATCTTCATTCTATCCATCCTAACATTAAATATTTTGATTTCTAGTGCAAAATAACTGTACATGGTACATAAAAGAAATAAAGTGACATAAGATACATAAATGACAAGTTCCATTTAACAAATATTGATTTTGCAAATATTATGTCTACTACATACAGAGTACTATGCTAAGTATTGGGGCAAATAAGAAGTTCGGATATTACATGGTTATTTTTCCTCATGAAGCTCACAACTAAGAGGAATAGATACAAATAAATATACATGATGCTTTTTCCATGATTATTTGGTAGGTGAACAAAGGATGAATGTGCATACTTGTACCATTTGTCCACCATTGTTCCTGGAAGACTTCTTGAAAGAGATGAGATTAGGAAGGTTCTTCTGAACCTGGGTCCTTCATATTTTGTACATGAATCAATCATTCACACCTGCACTATGGGAGTTCAGTATAAAAACACCATAGATCAAAAAGCATTAAAACACCTTTTTCCCCCTACTGAAATAAACTCTTTAGAGCTAAGAAAAGAAATATACTCCTTAAGCTGATCATTCTGGGAAAGAAAGTAACTCTATGTTAAAGGCACCTCAACTCTGTTTTGAACTTTCAAAACTGCAGGCGTGTTGAATAGAAGAGTTGTCAGCAAAGCTAAGGAAGGGCTACAACACGGATAACTAGAAACATATGTGAGGCAGTTTGAACAAGAGCAAAACTTACTCCGGTGATTTATCATTCAGCTGAGGTTTCAGTACGTTTACACTAATAGTCCCTGAAGGTAAAAAACCTTTATTTTAAAATTATTTCAAATAGAGTCATGGAACTGAAAGCAATTCTGGGGCATCTGTGTTATTTGTCAAAATAATTGCTCTATAAAGTATCTAATATTTTAAAATGTATTCCATATACAAAGCATCTGATGTAAGAAATTGCCCCTCACCAACTTGAAAATGTTACTCATCTCATTTTGTATTTGTCTAAAAACTGTCTTAAAAGTCTTATTCATATATTTTAATGAAATAGGTTATATACTTTACTAACTGATATTATAACTGATTATATAACTGTTCAATATAAAACCATGCAAAATGGAATATTCTAGAAGAAATAGCTATTCACAAAGAATTTTTTATTGTAATAGACAAATCTTTCATATTTTATGCCTCAAAAATAGAAGACAACACAATTTATTGCACCACTAGTTTCAGTTAAGTCCAAGTGTACATTTCCATGAAAGAAAAAGTTAAGGCATATCTCAGTTGCAACACTAGGCAAAACAGCCTTGGTGGGGTGATGATAGTTTCATGGGAACAATGTTTATGTATTGGCCCTATGCACTATGGTGACAGCAAACAGTCTGTCACTCAAGGGAGTCAAAGACACTGGATCTCACATGCTTGCTTGAAGAGTCACCAACCCTTTGATTTTCATTTTTGGCAATTAGCCAAATGACATCACAATACTGTTTGCAGCATTATAGGGCAGTTTCATTATAATGTATTAACGTCATTATTAGATGTCATTAAACTGACATCATTATGCCACTTAGTGTTAGATGACACTGAAGTGGTAACATTATGCGGGGTATGCCTCTACAGGGTCAGTCCAGACCTTTAACAGGGCAGATATTGTTCACATCTCCATTTACTGAAGATTTACTAGAGAAAAGAACAGTCATGTAATATTCAGATATATATGTGTACATACATATACATATATAGAAAGAGTATAAAAATCTATGCATCCTCTATCTTATTTTGTTACATATATGGAACACTAATGAACTTGAGTGTGAACACATAAGGAAATGTACATTCAACATATGTACTAGGATGAAAATATAAGGTTTCCATGATCTTTTCCATTATATTACATTTCAAAATCTTAATTTCCCACAGAAATTCTTCAAGTTCATTACAGAAACATTTAGGAAATACAGGTCTGAACAAAGAAGGGGCATAGTATAATGGAATGGACATTGGATTTTGAATTAGATAATGAGGGTTTGAATAATGGCTCTGCCATTTGCTATCCGAGTGACCTTGGGCAAGTTATTTCCCTTCTTTGGGTTTTAGTTTTCTCATCTATAAAATGAGGATGGACTTAATTTCTTTTTTTTTAAAGCAATTGGGGTTAAGTAACTTGCTCAAGGTTACATGGCTAGTCATTATTTATGTGTGGGTGCTCATTTTCTGAGGCCAGATTCAATCCCGGGTCATCCCAACTCTGAGGCTGGCGCTCTTACTCACTGCACCACCTAACCGCCCCCAATTTTTTCTTTTTTTCTTTTGCTTTTTGGAGGGCAATTGGGGTTAAGTAACTTGGCCAAGGTCACACGGCTAGGTTTTTGTGTGTGTTAAGTGTCTGAGGCTGGATCCGAACTCAGGTCCTTCTGACTCCAGGGCCAGCACTCTACTCACTGCGCCACCTAGCCACCCTGGGACTTAATTTCTTAATGTCCTACAAGACTTCACATCCAATATAACATGAGTTATTAAAAGGAAATGATGAAATAATGTGGTTTTCCTTAAGAATGAAATTAGTTCTTATCCACAAAACAATGGAGAAGTACCAATGCTGAAATTTTTTTTGTTGTCATCTCGTTTTGGAATTTTTAAAAGAGCAAATACCCACATCCTTGTGATCTGTATTATATATTCTCTCTATTCTGCAAGGCAAATTGACTACAGTATAAGAAAACTGAAAGAAGCAAAAGAATTATTTTATCCAGCTTTGAGGAAGACAATGCTGGAGAATTTATGCCACCTATTTACTGTGAAAATCTAACAGATCTCTCTGCCTAAAAGAAGCCATAGCAACCCAACAAAGAGAAAGTTAAATTTTAACTCTCCCAGATATGTTATTGTTAAAGTTCAGAATTACACTGAAAAGGAAAAAAGAACATTTCTCCAGTTTCCAGAGCCAAGAAGGATATTGAGATGTTCTAGAGGTAATATGTTTCTCTGATTCTGCTCTCATCAGTCTTAATAGATATATGGTCAGTGGAACACTAACAACTAAAGGAATCAGGAAAGGCCTATGAAAAGAGGTTAACTTGAGTTACCCTTGAACAGCCCTAGGGATTCCAAGTCAAGAGATAAGGAGATAAGGAGAGACAGTGTTCAAAGAATGGGGGCATGGTCTGTGCAAAGGCCAAGAGGAAGCCAATAGAATATTTTGTATAAGGAATAGCCAGCAAGAAAATTTGGTTGGAACACAAAATAAATGAAGATGAGAAATGTGTAATTAACTTAGAGAGACTAGAGACAAAATGTGAAAGGTTTTAAATATTATATGAGGGATTTTGTATTTTAACCTAAAGACAGCAGAGAGTTATGAATCTTCTTGGACAAAGGAATGGCATGGTCAGACCTGCACTTTAGGAATATCAATTTGGCAGGCATGTGAAGGGTGGTTTTAAAAGGGCTCCCCAATACCCCCCCACCAGGAAATTGGAAGCAGGGAATCCAATTAGGAGGTTATTGCAACAGTCCAGGCAAGAAGCATTAAAGACCTGGATTAGGGTGGCTGTGGTACAGGGAGAAGGACACAGATGTGAGAGATTATGAGGACATAAAATCGACAAGACTTGGCAACTGATTAGATATGGGGCATAAATGAGAGTGAAGAATCAAGAATGACTCATGTTGCAGTCCTAGGTGAGTGGAACAATGGTGGTGCCCTTGAGAGAATAGAGAAGTTAAGAAGAGGATTAAGTTCCGATGAATATGTTAAATGGGTATGGAGAGAGAGAGGACTGGAGCTTAGGATAATAATGAAAGCTAGAGGGGTAATTTGTGAACTACATGCATAGAGCTACATCCATAGAAACTTATGGGGGCAGGGAGAAATAGATAAAGATGAGGAAAGGACCCAATATCCTGCCTTCTTTCCAGCCCAAATCACCTCTCTTTTTCTCAACAGAGACCCTTAATTCCCAACAAGCCAATCTTCTTGAATCTTTTGCACAGAATTCGCTAATACTCATTTCCATGCTTTTGCTCATACCAATTCCCCCTGCTTGAAATCATTTTTGACAAACTTAACCTTCTTCAAGGAGCCTTTCTTGATAACCCAGTATGATGGCAAATTTATTTATTCCCCAGTTCCTCACAGTACTATTGGGTAACAAGACTTTTTGCCTTTTGCCTTTTGCCTGCCACTAATGTGGAAGCATGGGGGCAGTTAGATGGCTCAGTGAATATAGCACTAGGAATGGAGTCAAGAAGACTTGAGTGTATATATTTATTTATTTATGTATTTATTTTACTATGTGCCCACCACATACATATACACACACATATACACATACATATACATATATACATACATACACACACATACACATATACCCATTCCCTTCTCTTAATTCACAGAGCTTCCACCTTCATACAAGCCCCCATCACCTCTTACCTTGACAATTGTAGAAGTCATATAATCAGTCCTGTTTCTTCTAATCTCTCCCCACCCCAAACCATCCTCTACTGTGCTGACAGAGTAAATCACCAACCATGTCACTTTGTTTCTGAAGATAATGGGAAGCCATTGGAATTTATTAAGTAGCAAATATAAAACTCACCACATATCATTTCAAGCCCTTGCAGCTTCCTACATTTCAAGTCTTCTTAGGTTTAATTCTCCTCCATCCTCCACAATCCAGCTACACCAGCCTACTTCCTATCACATAACTCTATCTTCTGAGTCAGTGCCTTTGTACTGACCATCCTGCACACTGGAAATGCTCCCCTACCTCATCTCTACCTCTTAACTTCCCTGACTTACTTCAAGACTCAGTTCCTTTCCTGGTGCCTCCTGCAATTAGTGCTGTCCTTCGGAGATTACCTAACCTTTTGCAAGTTATCTCCCCCATTAGAATTGAGCTTCCTAAGGGCAAAAACAATGCTTTTTGTTTTTTCTTATATCCCTAGCATTCATCAGGGATCTTGGCACATAGTAAAATAAATTCTTGCTGACTATCTAATCTCAGAGGTCCCCTATTCCAAATGAATTCTTTTTATGATCCCTCCAAAAGTAATGCAGTAATCTACACTTCCAGTGATGAAGAGCTCACCATTTTATAGTCTTACTTTCACTGTGGCCAGCTCAAATTTTAAGAAAATTATCCTAATGATAATTTAAATTCGGTCTTTGCATTTTTTAACCACTAATATTCCTTCTACCAAAGAAATCAAGGACTTATAACCTGGGGTTCATGAATTTAGATGGGGAAAAATATGTATCTTTATTTTTGCTAACCTCTAAAATTCTGAGAATGGACCCATAGGCCTTACCAGATCATCAAAGTGGTCCAAGACACAAAATTTAAAAGCCTGTGATTTACTATTGATTAGATAAATGCAAATTTAAACAGCTCTGAGGTATAACTTCATACCTATCATTTTGACTAACATGATAGAAAATGAAAACAACAAATGTTGGAGAGAATGTAGAAAAATTGGGATTCTAATCCACCATTAGAGCTGTGAACTAGACCAACTATTCTTTTTTTTTTTGGAGGGGGGGAAGGCAGGGCTATTGGGGTTAAGTGACTTGCCCAAGGTCATACAGCTAGTAAGTGTTAAATATCTGAGGCTGGATTTGAACTCAGGCCCTCCTGACTCCAGGGCTGGTGCTCTATTCACTGCACCACATAGCCTCCCCTAGACCAACTATTCTGAAGAACAACTTGGAACTATGCCCAAAGGACTATAAAACTATGCATATCCTTTGACCCAGCAATACCACTTACTAAGTTTGTATCCCAAAGAGATAAAAGGAAAAGGACCTATGTGTACAAAAATATTCATAATCGTTCTTTTTGCAGCAACACAGAATTGGGAAATTGAAATGATGCTCATTTAATTGGGGAATGACTGAACAAGTTGTGGTATATGATTGTGACAGAATACTGTTATGCTGATGATTTTCAGATGGTTTCAGAACTGATGCAAAGTGAAGTAAGAAGAACCAGAAGAATACTGTATATAGTAACAGCAATATTGTAACAATAATCAGCTGTTAAAGATTTAGCTACTCTGACCAATACAATGATCCAAGACAGTTCAGAAAGACTCATGATGAAAAAGGCTATATACCTCCAAAGAGAGAATTGATGAACTCTGAGTACAGACTGAAGCATAATTTTTTGTTTCTTTTTCTTTTTGCAACATGGCCAATATGGAAATGTGTTTTGCATGCTTTTACAATGTAATTGATATGATGTTGCTTGCCTTCTCAATGGGTATGTAGGCATGGGAAGGAGTGAAAGAATTTGGAACTCAAATTTTTTTAAAATGCATACTTATAAATAAATAAATATATGGTGTATGGGTGTGTGGGTGTGGGTGTTGAAAGCTTTTCTAATATTTGATAACCATCCTCCTGAGTCTTCTCTTCTCCAGAGTAAACATTCCTAGCTCCTTTGATGAACTGTGCCATGACAAGGTCATTAAGTCTCTTCACTACCTTCACCCTCCTTTTGACATGCTCCAGTTTTTGAGGATGTCTACTAAAACAGGACCACTGAAATGAAAAAATGACATTTCTGAGAGCATCTGATCAGGTGGAAAATGCAATACTTTTTTTTTTTTTTTTGCTTTTTGGAGGGCAATTGGGGTTAAGTAACTTGCCCAAGGCCACACACAGCTAGGTTTTTGCTTGTGTGTGTTTTGTTTAAGTGTCTGAGGCCAGATCCAAACTCAGGTCCTTCTGACTCCAGAGCCGACGCTCTACTCACTACGCCACCTCGCAGCCCAAAATGCAACACTTTTTACCAATGTAGCCCAAGATTACAATGGATGTTTAGCAGCCACCTCATGCTCTGGACTCATAAACTGTACAGGAAGCCCACTGAAACTCTGAAGTCTTTTTTTTCCTCATTAATTGCTTATATAACCATGTTTCCCCTCTCCTGTCCTTGTGAAGTTTATTTTCTGAATCTGAATGTATAACATTTCCATCAAATTTCTATTATCTATTAAATACCTATTAAACATACTATTAAATTTCATCATTGCAGCCAATCAGGCTTTTGTTTTTACCACAATTCAATTTTTTTTCTAAACAGGAACAACAGACTTCCATTTTAATAGAGTTTACATGAAATTTATCTTTAAGTTTACAGCAATTTGTTTATGCTTTCAAATGCCTTTAAATATGCACTTATGAATTTGCCTAGTATGTGAGAGGAAAGGAACAGGTATCATTGGACAGAAAGAAGAGAAACTTATTTGCATGGACATAGATGCAACCAGAAGAGAAAATCATGCTGTTTTGTTTTTTTTTTTTAATATGTTCTTCTATTCCAGACGTGGTTTTGGTTGTTTTTGTTGTTTTGGGGCGGGGGAGGTCTGGTTAGTTACACCTAACTAAAAAAATTCATCCTTTTCCTGGAAATAAATAGTGCAATGGAAAGAATAATGGAGTAAAAATTAAGAGATCTGGTTTCTAGTCTCATCTCAGTCATTAAATATCGATGTGACTGAGCAGTGAAACAACATTTATTAAGTGCCTATTATATATCAGTGCATACACCAAGCAGTAGAGATAGAAAGATAAAAATTAGCCAGTTCCTTCCCTCAAGAAATTTATATTTTAAAGCATTCTGAGACTCCTGGATTTCTTCAACCACAGAATGAGAGTACTGGACTAAATAATATGTAGGATCCTTATCAGTTTTAAAAACTGATTACTCTCTAATTAAATTCATTCAATAAATATTTATTAAGCACCAGGCACTAAGTACTGTGGATACAGTGAACTCACTGGTCCTCAAAATCACGACTGATACTGACAGAACAAAGCAGATAAGGATAACACAAAACAAAACAAAACAAAACAAAACAAAACATATTGTATGAAAGATATCAGATCATCTCCGCATTGATTTTGTTGCCCAAAGTTCTGAGAATGTTTAGAATAATCATTTCTGCCAGGTCCTCTGTAACAGGGAGGGGGAAAAAATCAGACAAATATATGTGCAGAGATATGACATCTGTCTTTCATAAGACTTCTGGGAAACTACTTCTAATCACCAACTTGCTGTGTGCATAAGGATAAACAAATGTTTACTAGCTCAACAAAATAACAAAGAGGTATACTCTCCCCTCAAAAAGGACACAAAGGGTAACTAATACATTTATATGATTTACTGTTAGTGCAGTATTCATAGTGCCTATATTTTTACCTTGGGCTAGTGGTTATTCAAAAGCATAGGACAAGAGAAGTAAAAGGATCTTTTTGTCTGTAAGAATGTCAGAGATAGAAGGGATCTCTGAAGTCACCCAAGGTTCAACCTATACCTAAATTAAAAAAAAAAAACAGAAACAAAAACTTCTCTACAACAGTGGTGTCAGCCTCAAATAGAAATGGATCCTGAAGGCAGGAGACTGATTTAGAAAAATCATAAAGCAACATTATCTATGTTGTATTTTTAGTTATTTTGTTTAACACTTTCCAATTGCATTTTAATCAGGTTCCTCCCATTGAGGTTTTGTAGAGAACAGGGAAGCCATGAATTTGAAACCTCTACGCTATAACATATCTGACTAGTCATTTAATCTTTGCCTGAAGATCTCAAGTAAAAGGGAATCCCACTACCTTACAAGCCAGCTAATTCAACTATGAGGTAACTCTAATTGCTAGGCAGCCTTTCCTCACTTATATGGTACAATGAAAAGAATGTTGGGTCTAGAACTAGAGGGAACTGGATTCAAATCCCTATCATTTGTAAAATGTAGGGTAGAACTAGATCATCTCTAGTCACCATCACTTTCTAGCTCCATCATCTACCCTAAAGATGCTCCTTTGTGATTTTCACCCTGTTGCTTTTAGTTCTACCCTCTTGGACAAAGTAGAATATATCTATCTAATCCTTCTACTGAACAGCCCTTCAAATACCCGTTCTCCCCTAAATCTTTTCTTCTTCAAGAAGAAGAAAAAGCTAGTAGACTACTCTACTGTCTCTAGCTTGGTGACAAAACTATCTCCAATTCATGACAACCTACAACATAAAGAAACTACAAGATTTAAGTACCCACAATATATTTTGGAAAAGATTTTCTTATAAGCCTCTGCATGATAAAAAGAGTCAACTTAAAAATTAAGAGGGTAAAATATAACCCAACCTAAATATCTTCCGGCCTACCATCATTTTATAGGAGTACTAAATCAGATTTTTCAAAAAGTAGCCAAATGGTACAGGCAAATCCATGTACATGTACCAAGGTAAGAACCTTATCCTGTGAAATCTTCCATTAAGAGAATATAGATCAAAGTTTTCAAACTTTTCAATCCTATTTACATGTGGAGAAGCTAATAGCAAGTCTTAAATTAAGGTGAAATCAAACATTCAAATGATCTTAATATGTGAACCAAGGGAAGTGATACGGGTTTTTTTTAAGCTGAGGAAAAATCATTGACCCTTAATGATCAATATGTGTCAAGATTTTTCACTGATCAAGGAAAGTTCAGAATGTTAGTTATAACCATAGGTTATACTTAAAGGCTATCCAATAAAAATGTACACCATTTTCTTTTGGACATAAATCAAAGAGGTAAGATTGTGCAACTTAAGTGCTTCATATTTAATAATAACAAACAGATGGTAAAATACTACCATAAATTATAACAAATGTTTAAGCTGTGGGCCAAGAAACTAAAAGAAACTCCCCTTATATAGCTATCTAGAAACCATTTTATTTATGGACATTTTAGGAGATTCACCAGTGTCTAAAGAATAAAACTGAACAACTAACAAGCTTCAATTTGACCCATGACAAAGATGTAGTAACCTAAAATATTCCCTACAACACAAAGAGATGTAATATGTTGACCTTTGTTAAATCTGAACTCAATTACTGAGGACATATTATATGTGCAACACCCCTATACTAAGTATCATGGAGGACACAAAGATGAGCATGGAACTTAGAGTCCAATAAGACTGGTGCAAACCTTCAAACTATATTAAAAACCAGAATATGATTAAGTGCTATTGTAGAGGTTATTGTCAAAGAATCATAGATTAAGAATGGGAATGAAACTGAGAGGTGACCTATTTGAACACCCTCATTTTACAAATGAGGAAACTGAGGCCAAGAGAAAAGATAATTAAGCCTTCTAGATCATTCATATAGGAAATAGTAAAGCCTGGATTTAAATGCAGGTTCTCTCCCTCGAAACAGAGTTCATTAATTAATGGATTACCCCATGCCCTTCTCATTATATCCACTGAACAGACATAAAACACAATATTCAAAACAGTTTTCTAGGCATCAGAGAATCTACAAGGGTAAAAAAAGACAGGTCCCCAAGGAGCTTAGTGTATAGTAAGAAAAGGTAGGGAGGGCATTTTTTATCCTAGGCTATAATTTCATTGGCATAGGAAACTTCTAGTGAGAAATCACCTTTATTTATGCAGATCAACAACTATTTTGCAAATTACTGTCTTAGTTGCCTAAGGGATTGATATTTAAAATGATTTACCAACAGATAAATGCCAATGTGTGTCAGAAGCAGAATCTGAACTTGGTTCTTCCTCACTATGAGACCAACTCTACTATGCCACACTCTCTCTTCAGGAAGGACAAATATACCCATATATTTTAATAAATACCAATTCAAAAGTGATAAGTAGCGAAGTTTGGCACAGTGGCCAGAGTACCACACTTGGAATCAGGGAGATAAATCCCACCTTAGATGCTAATTAGTCAGATCATTTTAGACAGTTTGTTTAACCTCCTGAAGATTCTATTTCCTCACCTGTAAAATGTGAACAACAATAGCATCTGTCTCACAGCGTTATGAAGAATCAGTGAGGTAACATGTAAAATGCTTTGTAAAACTTAAAGGGAGTTTTACTATTCTTCTTCTTCTTCTCATTATTATTATTATTATTATTATTATTATTATTATTATTATTATTGTCATTAAGTGAAGAAGAAGAAGAGCACAAAGTGTTACAAGATGAGATATCAGATACAAAGTGTGATCAGAGGACCAGGTAAGAGAGATTACTTCCAAGTATGAAAAGGAATATTAACTATTTAGAGTTAACTGTTTGAAAATCAGTAGATGAGCCATGTTTGGGGAGTGGGGGAAGGTGGAGAAGAATATTTCCTCTCTATCTTACTGTAAAAGAGGATAGAAAGAAAAAATGTGCCAAAATTCAATCAAATTCAACATGAGTAATTTTACTATGTGTATGGTAAGAGGGATTTAATAAACTCTGTAAATGCCTGATAAGCAAGAGGAGAAGCCAAATGCTTTTAAGAACATCTTTATTTTAATCACTGTCATCATCATCATAAGCACCACCATCATAAATATAAATCATAAAAAATTAGTATTTCCTCTTTTCATTTCCACTGGAGCTACTACTTGGTAGTGACAGTAAAAGAAAATGACAGTGAAAGAACTAACAACTTGTCCCACAAAAAAGAGAAATAATCAAGGACAATCATAAAACATACTATTTCTTAACATAATATTATTATTTTAGCCCATTCATAAGAAAAAAAGCCTATAGCTTCTCTTTCGGATATCGGAAATGTGCTTTGTATACAAGCACATTTATTTGAGCTTAGGCACTTCTCCACAAAGAGATCCTGAAAATGTACTCATTTATCTCCTTAATACGTCATTCTTTTATGAAGTTATGCACCTTGGCTAGTATAGATTCGAGTAAAATAGTAGACTGTCCTCTAAATCTTATGATTCAATGTTGTTACCAAACTACATTTGTAGCTATTCACATAGGCAAGTATATAAGCCAATTGTTGATCTCTTACCATGGAGAGATCACTGGAATGGGCCAGAAAGACCTAAATTCAAATCCAGCCTCAGACACTAGCTGCATGACCCCGGGCAAGTCCTGTGACACTCACCACCGAACCTCCCCCCATTTGCTTCAGTTTCCCCAACTATAAAATGGGAATAATAACAGCACCTACCTCACAGGGTCACTGTAAGAATCAAATCAGACAATATGTGTAAAACTGCTTAGCATACCTGACCCATAGTAGTACTATATAAATGCTTGCTCCCTTTTCCTCCTTGGGTGTGTATATTCAATCTACTTTGGTACAAATATAAAATATGTATAAGGCTATATATACATGTATTATGTATATTTGAGACCCTCAGTCTGGGAGTGCATCTTTTTATGATCAAGAGCCCCCATCTCTGTGCTCAAAAGGCCAAGTTTCAGTCTTGGCAGGGAGCCTGGCTTCTGAAAGACAGGATCAGGATTTTCTCACATTCTCATATTCATTACACACAGAGCTCAGAGCAGAAGTCCAGGGAAAATCTCAAATAAAACTTAGATATGGCTCATCTCTAATATCTCCCCAAAAAGGAATTAACAAAGTTCCTTCTAGAAAATTCATTAACATACAAAGTAATAGATAACAAGAACAGGGTATACATTTATTTCCTTTAATAACACACACACAAAAATGCCCGAAACATAAAAAGTCATAAGCTTGAATTAACAAATACTGAAGTCATAATACAGTAACCTATCAATCCTACTGTACTTTCCCAGGTCTCCAAGAAGATTTGTGAGACTGCTTAATTTCCTCTTCACCTCCACTTAAATAACCTGGGCAACTCACAGGTCCAAGTCTCCTAGCAAATTATTCCCTGGACTGAGTTTTCTTAGTACTTTCATTTGTAGTCTCTTCTTGGTAATGACTGAAGTTGTTGCAGAAATCATCTATTGCTAAGCAATCAGCATCTGGACTAAGATATTCCTGACCTCTTGAAATCATGTGGTCGCCACTCAAACTAGGATCACACATCTCAGTATTATTATTTAGTCACCCATGATCAGACAAAGAAACAAAAAGAAGATGCAGCCAGGGATGTAAATATCCATTCCCAGGGCAAGAAATACATGTTCTCACTTAAGGACTCAAAGTCACCATTGTTGGGATTACTCTTTCCCCACATGATGTAGCAGTAACTACATTGGCATGCCAATGATGGCTGTTAACACAGATTCTTAGGTCTGCTTTACTAGAAAAGAGAGCTGTTTAAGGGGTCAACAATCTTCTTTAATTACATTCACTAGTTCAGGGGAAAAGTCAGCACCCTGAACTTCAGAGAAAATATAAATAGAGAAAATACAAGCACCAACAGACAGGGCTCTGACTGCCTGAATCAAAGCAATATTGCTATATGCTTTACATACATTCCTGGATTGAGAGAGCCTTTACATCTAAGCAATTGGGGAGCTCTGAACATATGGCCAATCAGAATCTCAATCAGGGGAATCAAAAGATCCTTCTCATAAGCAAGCTCCTAAAGTAAAATACGAACTCAGAATATATATATACTTCTCAGAGCCAGAAGGCATCACAAACCTCATGACTCAGTACCTAATTAGAAATTAGCAAAAGGAGTGAAAGCCTTCCTACAAACAATCCTCCCCTAATCAAACTTCCCTTAATGGGCTCCCCATGATGTCTATTAATGAGTGGGGAAGATCTTAAATCCCATTAACATTATACCCAAGACAACTAAATAAGAGGTTACCTCTAGGTAATATTTCCACTTATTTTGATATTTTCCTTTTTTCCCCCCTAGTATTTATAATAGATTTTGTTTTGTATCTACAATCTTTTTTTCTCTGTGCCTTTGAAAAAATGTTTGTTTTTATATTTGATGGTAACACTATGGAAATAAGGATGGACCTAAACAACTGGAGAAATATTTACTATGGCTAGTCTGAGACAACATAATAAAAATGATTAAACTACCTAAATTAAATTTCTTATTTAATGCTATACCAATCAAATACTAAAGTATTGTTTTATAGAATAAATAATAACAGAATTCACCCAGAGGAATAAAAGGTCAAGAATCTCAATGAAAATAATAAAAAAAAGTGGTAACAAAGGATCTCAGACTATACTAGAAATCAATACTCTTCAAAACACTTGATACAGGTTAAAAATAGAAAGATAGATGAGCAGAACAGATAAATTGCACAGTATAGAGAAGTAAATTAATGTAGCCTATATAGCATTTTTTAAATACAGTGACCCCATAAGGATTCATTACTTGACAAAAACTGCTCAGAAAACTAGAAAGCTACCTGGCAGATTGGGTTGTCATTACATGTACTAAAATAAGCTCTTCCCTCTTGCTTTTTATATATGCCAGGCCTGAAGAAAGACTCATCTTCCTGAATTCAAATCCAGTCTCACATATCTACTAACTGTGTGACTCTGGAGAAGTCACTTAACCCCATTTTCCTCAGTTCCTCATCTGTTAAATAGCAAACCTTTCCAGTATCTTTGCCAAGAAAACCCCAAATGATATCATTAAGAGTTGGATACAACTGAAATGCCTGAATATATATGTATATGTACACATATGTCTGTGTGAAATATTCACCATAACTGGGGGCTATGTTGATAATGATAGATGACTGAAAATCCACTAAGTTTTAAAGGAAAAAATAACTTCTACTCTCATTCTCTCTCTTCTTCTCTTTGTAATATGTTGCTTGAGGAGGTCTCAGACCCATACCAGACAACTCCCAGACCTACAATGGGGTACTAATAGGAAGAAATGAAGCAAGAATTTTAAAAAGAAATTTAAAATGTTTTTTTAATATATGGCATGAGAACACTTGAGGGGAAAAATGGAAAAGAAATGAGAGGTACAGAAGAAAGAATGGAAAGGGAATTAACAGTTTGGCTTAAGGCATACAAAATCTTGCCCAAGCAATAAATTCTCTGAAAATTAGAGCAGACCATTAAATAGAAGCCAATGAGACAGCAAAAATATTCAAACAAACTCAAAAGACTGAAAAAATTAGAAGAAAATACAAGGCATCTCAAAGCAAAAACAACTGACATGGAAAACAGATTCAGGAAAAAAATCAAAGAATGACTAGACTATATGAATACCATGAGCAAAAAAAAAAAGAGCCTAAACATCATATTTCAAAAAAAATATTAAAAGGAAACTGCCAAAGTACTTAGGGGAAACTTTACATTTGTAAAAGCTTACATCGTTAAAAAAGAGAAAGAGAAGATCAATGAAATGGGCATGAAATTTAAAAAAAATCTAGAAAAAGAACAAATTTTAAATCTCCAAGTAAATACTAAAGTAGAAATTCTGAAAATCAAAGGAGAGATAATAAAACTGAAAGTTAAAAAATTCATTTAAGTAACAAAAACTAGGAGATGGTTTTGTGAAAAAATAAAATAGATAAATCATTATTTAGATTTTTAAAAAGAAGAAAATTAAATTATTAGTATCAAAGATGAAAAATATGGGGTGGCTAGGTGGCACAGTGAATAGAGCACCAGCCCTGGAGTCAGAAGGACGAGTTCAAATCCAGTCTCAGACACTTAACACTTACTAGCTGTGTGACCCTGGGCAAGTCACTTAACCCCAATTGCCTTGCTTTCCCCCAGCAAAAAATAAAATAAAACAAAATAAAAAATGAAAAAGATGAATGAACCACCAATGAAGATGAAATTAAAGCAATTATTAGAAGCTAATTTTGACCAGTTATATGACAATAAAACTAACAATCTATATGATATGGAGAAATATTCACAAAAATACAAACTGCCCAAAATAAAAGAAAACAAAATAGAATACTTCAATAACCTGTCTTGGAAAAAGAAATTGAACAAGCCATCAATAAGCTCCCAAACAAAAAAGTCCTAGGATCAGCTGGTTTTATAAGTGAATTCTATCAAACATAAAAAGAACAATTATTCCAATACTATATAAATGCTATTTGAAAAATTACACTAAATTCCTTCTATTAAACAAATATGGTATTGCTATCTAAACCAGGGAGAGCAAAAACAGAGAAAGAAAACTATATCCCAATCTCCCTAATGAGAATATAAATGAAAATTTTTTAAAGAAAACACTAGCAAGGAGATGTAAGAGACTAAAGCAGCTAGGTGGTTTGTGATAAGTGCCAAGCCTAGGTCAGGAAGACTTATCTTTCTGAGTTCAAATCTGGCCTCATATACTTCCTAGCTGTGTGACCCTGAGCAAGCCATTTAACCCTGTTTGTCTCAGTTCCTCCTCTTCTTTCTAATTCACTCGGAGGCAAGAGAGGACCCAAAGACAAGAAACCCAATTGTTTATATTGTTTTACTATAGATATTTACTATGGAGAACATTTAAATGGACATGAGACACCTTCCAATAACTTGGAAGAAAGCTAGAATTTATTTTTCGTGGACTCAGAGGGTAATCATTAAAGCTGTAAAGACCCTTTGAAACATTAGAGCTGCCTATTAATGAAATGTTGCACCTAAGGAGATAGTAAATTACCCATCACTGGATGTCTTTTCAAGTCTCCAGGGAGCCTGGATATACCAGGAATGTAAAGAGAAAGTTCATACTTAAATGAATGTTTTGGTGATTTTCAACTATAAGATTCCATACTGACTTTTTTTTCACATGCTCTTCCATGGTAACCCAATTGATAGTGTATAGACTTAAAAAAAAATCAACCACTTCTTTAATTGCTTATGGTTCTCATCAGAATCTGAAATAAATAGTATCAGTCTTGCTGCCCTCAAAGGCTATTTGATCCATTTAATTTCTTACAAAGTTATTTTTCTTGCCTGCTGCAAGAATTGTGCAGAAAGACTGAGAGGAAGCTGTGATATGTTGGTAGCATGAAATGGGGGCAGCGCTGAACAGCCCTTTCAAGAAACCTTTTCTAGCCAGCAGAGTTGTTTTATTCACATATAACAGAAGTATATGATGGATAGGATTGGAGGATAGAAGCCTTTATCTCTAGATAACTCAGTTCTTTTTCCATTTGAGGAAGTAAAAACCCAAGTACTATATCTCCTGACTACACCAAAAAACTGAAATGAGTTTTTGGCCATATCTTAAAAGACAATTGAAATGACTGACTCACAGGAAACAGTAAAGGAAAAAATAATAAAAGTATTTTAGAGAAGAATCAAATCGAGACTTCAAAGAGAATATCTAATTCTAGGCCTCTACTACCTTTTGGTACATGCTGGATGAGAGAAAGCTTCTATATACATTGTCTGATATGAACTAAATACTAAGCTTCATAGCTTTTATAGCTATTGGCTAAGAAAACTGAGTGAGAAATTCTGAACACACTCTGCATGAGAAAGGCTTACTATTCACAGCATCTCAGGCAGATAGAGATGGGTGGTAATGAATACGGAGTTTCAATTGGGGCCTATATGGCAGAGTAGGAGGCTGAAATGAGAAGGCTATAGCCCTCCCTTAAGAAGACAGAATTAATAACTACAACACTCTCAAGTGGATGTGTAGGTGGCTAAAAGACCTAGTTGACAGAGCTATAACCTTCTCTACAGGGCTAAAACTAAACATCCTATGGACACTGGACAGATGATAGTTGCTTCCTACTAGGAATCTCCATTTTTCCCTAGTTGGTGTCATGTCTCTATACAACTTTAGTTATACAACCGTCTTTAGGATCATTGAATATACTGTCCAATCTGAACAAAACATAGAGCATGTAGAGGAGAGTAATGCAAACCAAGGCTAGAAAGATAGGAATCATACTGTAGAGGAACTTCAGTGCCACAGTAAGAGCTTGTTTTGTCCCAGAGGCAACAGGGAGCCACTGAAGATGTTGAGCAAAGCAGTAACAAGGTGGGACATGTGCTTTAGGAAGATTATTTTGGCAAGTGTATAAAGCATGAAGGGGGGCAGATGCAGAGGGGAGGGAGATACAGCACAAAAGGCAAGGATACCAATTAGAAAACTATTAAAATAGTCCAGCTAAAAAATGACAAGTGCCAGAGCCAGACAAGTAGCTCTCTGAATGGAGCGGAAACAGATGTACAAGATGCTGTGAGTATAAAATTAACCCTGTATCCTTTTGTCTTCCATGTCAAATAAAATTCCTAACTTTCTCCTATAAGATTCTCTCCACCAAAAGTGTCAGATGACCTGGGTTTTTATTTCTGTCTCTTCATCTTCCCTAAGCTCCACTTGACCAACTGTAACCCCTTTATTACATTTTTTTCTTCCTACTACTTTGCAACAATTCAGAAGCTTTATTCCAAAGAAATAATTTCAGCCATATGTTAAATATAAAGAAATTTAAATGAAACTAGTTTAGCAATCAGAAGGATTTAATAAGTAAACACCATTTTATCTTTTAACCTTTGATCTCTACCTTTCATCTTTCTTGTTATTATAATCTCCTTGAAATTCTTTCTACCCCAAACTCCCCTAGCAATTTCCCCCTCCCTATCAAGCATTACATTATTACACTGGTTATTGGCTCTGCTACTTCCACATCCTGTAAAGGAGGTGGAAATACAGTATTTCCTTTCAACCTTGATAAAGCAAAGCTTCTGTTTTATCTAATTCTCCATTAATGTTCCAGAATTACTTTCTTCCTCTACCCTACGGGAGATTTACACAGATTACAAAGATTATATAAAAGAAAAGAGTTATCGTTCATTTATATGCAAGAACATTCGTGACTTCCTAGTTGAAGCATATATAATACTATATTACCCCATATTAATATTGTTTTCAGAATATTATTAAATATTTATTATTATAAACATTATATAAATGTTTTTATTAAATATACTTTTCCCTAGCTTTTATTTTATCAGTTATCTCAGATTCATTCTTTTAACCAGCTGAAGACTATATCTGCCCCCCTTAAAACTCTCCAAGATTCGAGTGAGAGATCTAATATAATTGTCTTTCAAAGGAACAAATTACTCTTCTACACAGTCTTACAAAATGTAGTTATGAAGTTTATGTATTCTACAAAGTGCTGAATGATAACTAAAAACAAAAGGATGCAATTTCACCAAATATGCCTCACATTGAAATAGCCCTTTATATTATGAATATAAAGATACATAGTTCTTTTTCATTCCCAAATATTATTAGTAGATCTTACTCATATAATTATTATGACTTACTAATTCCTATGGTCAAGTCCACCTAAGAACTTTAGGTAAACATCACTAAATTTCGAATAAAAAGAAGTGTTTACAAATTAATGGGAAGGAGATAAAATTCAAGTGATTGCTTACACTTCTCCTTTCTTTAGTTTTACTTGAATGGCTCCACATTCTTCAATTCATTATTAAAGTATTTTCATATAGAAAATCAACCTAAGGAAAACCAAACTTCCAGGAGCAATTGTCAACAACACTTAATGTTTCTTTTCATCTGTTTTTATGACCTATAATTAAACTGACTTCTTTAAATATTCTATACTTCAAAACAATCTCAAGTAATCAAAACAATTAAGTTCCTAAAATTTCCAAATATTTCTACATATCTGATGTGAAAAAACCTTTAATACAAAGACAAAATTTGCCTGTAAGGAACTTCAATTTTATTGGGAGAAACAACATAATCAGAAAATCAGCTACTATAATTTCCTCCAAGGATTTTTAAACACTCTGGCTTGGAAAATATATGAACATAAAAATTAGAAATAAGTCTCCCCAATATTATATTTATGATCTAGAGGGCAGTAAAATATTATAAAAAATAAAAATTCAGGAGATCTTAGGACTTAGATAAAAATTTCTGCTTTCTGATTTTCTCCCAATTTTCTTATTTGTAAAATAAAAAGGTTGAATTAGATGATCTATTGCAAAAATCTATTGAGAGTGATGTTTGAGAGCTTAACTTTAGTACACAAATAACTTTTACCAAACCAAGTACTCCCTCCAAGTCCTCTATAACCCAGTAAACATTTTTCATGAATTACTACCAAGGCCAAAAAATTCTTTACCTGATGACCAACATTCTGGTGATGAGGCTCTATTAACTTAGGTAGACCAGTATGATAGAAAGTCCTACTACACTGAAGTCCAATTACTTCATCATAGTTTGAAGATAATCCTGTATTCCCAAAGATTATGCCTCCAAAGCACAAACTCCACTGATCCTGCCAGTTTTCCCCATCCTTAAAACTGTTCAGTTTTTGAGACAGACTTGTTATTCTTATTCTCTGTCCCTGTATTAATATCTACATCTAACTCTTAAATCATGGCTGTCCTGCCAAGGCTATGTTCTAGGTTCTCTTCTCTCTCTAAACATTCTTTCTTGGTGATTTCAGCTTCCATCTCTATTCAGACATCTTTCAAATCTAGATACCAAGTGCTAATTTCTCTTGAGCTCAAGTCCTACATCAACTTGGCTTTTAGACTTCTCCTCTTGAATTTTCTAGGCATCCCAAAGTCAAACTATCAAAAATTAAATGAATCAATTCTCACTCCACAGCATCATCTCTCATGTGTATTTCCTTCTCTCCAATCCCATGGTCACTACACCAATTCAGGTCCTTATTACCTCTCCACTATATTCCTTCAATAGCCTCCTAATTGGACTCTTTGCTTTAATTTCTCCCTCGTCAATCTATTCATCACACAACTGACAAAATAACTCTTAAGATGCAGGTTTATCCATGTCATCTCCCTAATCAAAAGCTTAAGTGGTTATCTATTACTTCTAAAATAAAATATAAATTTCTCTCTCTGATGACTTTGTACAATTCTACTTCACTTAAATCCAATTCACAAGCAAGTTGAGATATCACCCATCATATGTCATTGGTCCTCTTCAAAAACAAAGGATGGACAACAACAATAAATTTCCCAGCTTAGAATGTAAAGCTCTTTACTATCTTTTTCCAGTCTATATTTCTGGACCAATTCACAATACTCAGTCAATAACAGTTAACAAGCATTTGTCAAACACTTATTATTTGCTAGACACTGTGCTAAGTAAGCCCTGAAGATACAAACAGAAGTAAAAATAAAGTCATTCCCTACCTTCAAGAAGCTTACATTCTAAATGGGGGTGAGGGAAGCTGGAAAATAATGCAGAAAAGGGGGAAGGCATCACCCACATGGGACATGAAGCAGAAAGAAATTCAGAGAGTCAAGAGCAGGGACTGAGAGGAATGAAGAAATGAACATGACTGGCTAGGTCAGGGATAGGGGAAGAGGGTTCAGGGGATGAAATAGTGTCTTTCTTTAAAAGAGAAGTTCTGGGAGAAGCCAATCTATCAGAGGAAGGGGCCATAGGGATTGAGGGATCTTCCAGCTTGAGAAGGCAGCAGGGACAAAGAGATTTCTCTAGGTGAGAAGGAGCAGGATTATGGTGGCAAAGACAGCTTTTGGGGTACACACAGAAGGCAACAGGGAATGATGAGAAAAGTTTGGAGAATGAGAAGCAGGGTATAAAGAAGAATGAAGGAATAAACAATTACTTTCCTTCATGAATTAAATGAATGGATTTTTTAAAAAAGAATTTATTAAATAATTACAATCTGTAAAGGACTTAGCTAAGCACCAGGGATACAAATAGAAAAGTAAAGCATTTCCTGTTCTCAAAGAGCTCATGGTCTATTGCAGGAGACAACATAGACAAAAAGTTGCAGGTTGCTAAGTCAACTTTCCCACGGTCCTTAGGGTACTACAGCAGCAAAGTAGAAAAGAATGTCTCCTTAAATGTCATTTCCATTGACAAAAAGTCATGTCAGCTTGTGATGCTGAACTATTCACAATACAATACAATAACATTTATTAAGTGCCCGCTATGGACCAAATGCTGTGACAGGTGCTAGAGACACCCTGAAAGAGCTTACAATCCAATAGGGAAAATAACACACAACAGGAAGAAGAAAAATAGGGGCAGTAG
Source organism: Gymnobelideus leadbeateri (assembly GCA_011680675.1). NCBI lineage: Eukaryota > Metazoa > Chordata > Mammalia > Diprotodontia > Petauridae > Gymnobelideus > Gymnobelideus leadbeateri. The sequence goes on from WOXC01003884.1 coordinate 750,386, forward strand.
GAGGGAGGCAGTGACTTTGACTTTAATGGCAAGAACTTTTTGGTTATGGCACCTGATGGAGCAATTACAAGACTGCATTTCTCCATAGAGATTAATCCCAGGATTATGGTGACAAATAATATACTGGAAGCAAGGTTATTACCAAGACTCTTGGATTCAGGGTCCTGGTCTACCTCTATTGGGAACTGAGGGAAGGTAGTGGTCAAGGTAGTAATGCTGGGTGACTTGACTAGCTCATGATGCCTCCTCTCTCTCCTGCAAGGTGCCTTGTCACCTCATCTTGGTTGGCTGACCTACAGTATGGGTGGCAGTTGACTGAAGTTGGTGAGAATGACTGGCCCCATTCTAGCTGAATTTGCTCTCTGTTTTTCTTCAAATGAAGCACCTCTGTGTCTATAAACAAGATACAGGTATCCTACACACCTACAATGCACTCCCTCCTCACTTCTATCTCTTAAACTCCCAGGCTTCATTCTAGGCTCATTCAATAAATGTTTATTAAAATGTTTATTGATCTTTTCTTGATCAATAAACATTTAAATAAACATTTATCAAATGTCAATTATATACCAGGGACTATGTTAAGTGCTGAGGATACAAAGAAAGGTATAAGACAGTCCCTGCCCTCAAGGAGCTCACAGTCTAATAAGAGAAACAATACATAAAAAGAATCTGAAATGACAGGGAAGGAAAAGATTACCCCATGCAGGAGCATGAAGCCTATAAGTGGGGTGGGAAGTGATCTGAAGAGGTGAGAGTTTCCAAGTTGATTCCATCATGTGGAATGAAGTTTCTGAAGCAGCTGAGTATCACAATGATGACATAAATTTTCTGGGTGCCCTCTTTAAATGGGGGATCTTCCCATTGTCAATGTCCTCTCTTTCAAGTTACACTGTATTTAGTTGACTAAATATCATGTCCCACACCAAATGAAGTAGAAAGTAAAATTCCTCAAAGGCAAGGTTTACCCTTATAAATCTCATTTTTGTAATCCTGGTGCTTAGATTAGGTCTTAGGGTAAATTCTTGATCAATGCTTCTTGAACTGAATTGCCTCTGAATTTGTCACTCAAACATGTTTTTGAAATTAACTGAAAAGAACAGAAGGTCAGAAGAAATCACAGACAAGCAGGACAATTCTGAAAGTAACATGCTGATGTAGTATGTTGCCCGTGCTCAAACAAGATTATTGCATCTCACAACTTCCAACACTGTCACTGGCTGTCTCCCTGCCAAGAATGCAGGGAGACAGCCTCCTCATCTATGCCTCCTAGCTTCCTTCAAGTCCCAGTCAAAACTCAGCTTCTACAGGAAGGCTTTCTTGCTAATTCTTAATTCTAGTACTTTCCCTCTGTTGATCATTTCTAATCTATACTATATATATGGCTTTTCTGTACACAGTTGACTACATGTTGACTCTCTCATTAGACTGTGAGTTCCCTGAGAGCAAGAACTACCTCACTTTTCTTTGCATCCCTAGCATTTAGCACAATGCTTTAGGACCTAGTAGTTATTTAATAAATGTTTATTGACTAACTAACTGATTTAACTATATTATCTCACCTCCATCAAGGTTTTCATGATGCCATTAGTTGTTAGTATACTCTCCATCCTCAAATTATTTCGTATTTACTTCTAAATGCACTTGTTCTATCCTCATCTTACGGGCACATACTATTTTTAATTTTTGATTTTGGTCTTTTTATCCCCAGGTGCCCCGAAAACATATGCCACTTTGTAAATGCTTATTTAGCTGAATTGGACTGAACTGAAAGATTTGGAATAGAGGCCCCACAACAGACTGGATCTTGTGCTACATATTCTAAATTTCACAACTCCTCATATTCCACCTAAAAGATTAGAATCTCTGGGAGTAAAATAACCAATTAAAATGCCAGGATTCAATGGGCTGTGGGCACAGTCATATCGCAGAAAGGCATATCAGAGAAAGACAAGATGGAAACATTAAGTATAGAACCATGAACAAGATGGAAGCATTAAGTAGGGGAACATAAATTCCAGGACATTCGATATGATGTCTATCAAAATAACTGTTAATATAATTTTGTAAACTGATCAAACAAAACTTGGCCTGAGAAGTGTATTTTGCAGTTGGCAGCCTTCTCAGGATTAGGGAAAATGAATATTAAATTAGGAATCACACATCTATTTTGCAAAATGGCAGTGGCATGCTGTACTTAATTGAGTTGTTATCTAGGTACTGCTCCTAGATAAAGTGCACCAAATAACCAAGTCTGTGTGTCCTAAAGTTAACAGAAGATGAAATGTCAGAAGATGAAATGTTTATTGCCAATCCCCAATAACATCCTGCGATCAAAATTACAAATGAAACTGACAGATTCAATAAAGCAATTATAGACATTCTTAAGCCACTGAAGATCCCGAAAGAGAAAACATAAGGGGTAAGCATTTTTGACAATAATAAATTGATATAGGAAATGCAACATGAATAAGACATTTATTGATAAATTAACTGACAAAGGAGATACAATGATGAATAATAAGTTAATATGGGGAAACAATAGGGATTCTTCTATATCTAGATTTTCAGCACTGCCTTTAAAAGAAATACACGACAAACTATTTTCATTCATTTCTTAAAATATCAAAGAAAGTCTAAATATTTATTTGCAAAGTATCTTTCAATGTTCATTTCCTTTCGTAACCTTACACTTTATCCTGCCATAAATACATGAATCTTTTCACTCATGTTTACAGATACATGCTTGTTGGCTACCTTCATTTCCCCTGACATTTTCCATTGGCTATTTTCATTGTGGATTATGACTATAGCTGCTGATGTTGGCTCAATCCAAATAGAAAAAAAAGGAACAAAAGAATTGGCCAGTCTTTGAAAAGGTGCCAAATAGACTTTTTTTAAAGTGCCAACTTTTCTGAATCAAGGCACTAAAACTAAGCAAGTAAGATGGGGAGATTTCATCACTTCAAATTGCATAACCATGTTTATTTTGAAAATCTGACACTTATCTCATTGTCTCATATAAAATAAGTACCTTGGCTATACTTATTTCCTATGTAGTGGCACTAAGTAGCAGTTAATGTGGAGGCCATGTTAAAACTTTAATATTTATTAATATAAGATTCTACAGCAAGGTCCTTATAGGAAATATACTGGAAACAACTCTGGAATCCTACAGGGTTAGAGTTCAAAGAGGCCTTAGAGAAAACTACTATTCCCTTATTTTACATAAAAAGAAACTGATATCCAAAGGGGAAAAAAAAAACTTGTCTGATAATACAGTAAATTATTAGCAGAGGCAAGATGAGAATTCAGGTTTCTGGGCTTTGTTTTGATTCAAAGGATTAAAAGAAAAGCAAAGGAACATTATTGTCTTGGTCTAGAATCCTTCATGCTTCTTTCAAGATAGAAGGCATTTTGAATTCAAAAGAAAGGGGGTATTCCTGAGTGCTCACAAAATTCAGGCCTCATCAATGAAGAAATGAAATAGTTAAGATACACAAAACTCCAGAGACACAGACGAGCTATGCCAAATAGCTACAGAGTTCCCAGTTACATACAGCATCAAAAGAGAAAACAATGAGCCTAGAAGGAAAAAAATCAACATAATTAACCATATTTATAAAGAAAATCCAAAACCACATGATTATCACAATAGATGCAGTAAAAGTCTTTGATGAAGTAAAACAGTTTTATGCTAAAAGTTCTACAAAGTATAGGCACAGAGAGATCTTTTTTTAACATCATGAGAAGCACCTATCTAAAACCAAAAGCAAGCATCATACACAATGGGAGTACACTAGAACCTTTTCCAACAAACACAGGAATGAAGCAAGGATGCTTGCTGATACCATGATTACTTGATATAGTTCTGGAATTGTAAGAACATAAATAAGATAAGAAAATGAATTAAAGGCATCAAAATAGGTAAGGGGAAGATAAAATGACCCCTATTTGCTGATAAAATGATGGTTTACTTGGAAAATAATAGGGAATCAGCAAAGATAATAATTAAGACTTCAGCAAAGTTTCAGGTTACAAAATAAATCCTCAAAAATCAAGAGCATTTCTATAAAATAACAAAACAAAGAAGTGATAATAGAAAGGGAAGTCCCTTTCTAAATTCTAAATGCATAAAATATATGGAGATTGACCTACCAAGGGACACAAAAGAGTTGTGCAGATTAAGTTACAAGTATTCCTTCAACAAATTTAAGAACTTAAATAGTTGGAGGAATATTCAGTGCTCATGGCTATGCCATGCTAATATAATGAAAATGATAATTCTACCAAAATTAATATATATATTTAATGCTATACCGATCAGAATTTGGTCAAATAATAACAAAATTCATTTGGAAAAACAAAAAATCCACAATATCATGGGAAATTATTAAAAAAGTAGGGATGAAGTAGGAACAGTATTCCTAGACCTTAAACTATATTATATAGTTTATAAACTATATTATATAGCAGAAGTCAAAACCATCTGATATTAGTTCAAAGAGAGAGAAAGATAAATGGAACAAACTAGACAAGAAACAACAGAACTCCATAACCTAGTGTTTGATAAAGTAGAAACATAAATTACCTAGGAAAACTCTTTATCTAATAAAAACTGTTGGGAAAACTGGAAAGCAGTCTGACATAAATTAGCCTCAGATTAATATCTTATATCATATTCTACAATATATTCTAAATAGATATGCAACTTTATTACTAAAGATCATACTTTAAATTAGAATTTTAAAAATTAGAAATGAAGCAGATTATACATAATTGCTTTGGGTGGAGATGTATTTTTAACCAAAGAAAAGACAGAGGCAATTACAAAACTTAAAATAAGTAACTTTGAGTATATGAAACTGAAAAACTTCTGCAAAGACAGCATTAATGCACCCAGGATAAGAAGAGAAGTGGTCGAATGGGAAAAAATCTAAGTAGCAAATTTCTCTGATAAAGGTTTGTTATCCAAGATATATATGTAGATAGACAGATGCATATACACATATGTGCATATATAATAATACATACATTATATATGTATATATGTATGAACAATAGTCATTCCCCAATAGATATATGGTCAAATGATACGAATGGTTCTCAAAAGAACTGCAGTGTTCCCAACTATATGAAAGAATGTTCCAAATGACTAATAATAGAGAAATGCAAATCAGCCTTAAAATGTCACCTCACACCCTGCAAATTGATTAAAAATGACAAAACTTAGAATATTCAATGCTAGAGGGGGCGTAGAATGATGGGCACACTATTATGTTGTTAGTGGAGCTGTGATAAGTACAACCATTTTGGAAAACAATTTACAATCATGTAAATAAACACTAAAATGTCCATACCCTTCAAAGTAGAGAATCCATTACTGAGTCTACACGCCAAGGGCAGCATTAGTAAGAAAAAAAAAGCTCCCACATACACCAAAATATTTATAGCAGCACTTTTTGCTATAGCTAAGAATGGGAAGCAAAGTAGATGCCCATTGACTGGAGAATGACTAAATAAGTTGTGGCAGATGAAAATAAATGGAATATTACTATGTTATAAAAAAATGATGTGTGTGATGAATACAGAGAAGCATGAAAAGATCTATATGAATTAACACAGAGTGAAGTAAACAGAGCCAAGAAAGTAATATACGCATTATAACAATGGAAATGGAAAGATCACACACAAACATTCAAAAGTGAACATAACAAAATTATAAGGATCAAGTAGGACTCAAATAAAGAGATATAAAGAGAATGCCTCCAACCCACTTCTTTGGGAAGGTGTCTGAGAAAGGATAAAAACTAAGATCTTCTTTATTCCAGGTCTACTCTGCCACCTAGATGCCAATTTATTCTCCTGTATCTTTGCACCCCCAGATAGCACTACCATTTTGCTGAGCAGCTGGCAGGTATTCCACAAAAAGTTACCAAGTGTTTGATGTCAATGTCCTAATCAAAAGTCACAATGGCCCCTCCTTTAATGGGAGACTCCTGCTTTAATTAGCCAAGTAACCATCAGCAGAATTCACAGTATTTCCCCCAAAACCTTCAATAATAATAATAATAATAGGGGCGGCTAGGTGGTGCAGTGAGTAGAGCGTCGGCCCTGGAGTCAGAAGGACCCGAGTTCGGATCCGGCCTCAGATACTTAACACACACACAAACAAAAACCTAGCTGTATGACCTTGGGCAAGTTACTTAACCCCAATTGCCCTCCAAAAAAAAAAAGCAAATTAATTGATTAATTAATTTAAAAATAATAATAATAATGATAATCATTGCCCTTCATGTAGCACTTTAAGTAACGTATTGCTAAATATTTTATGCGCACTTCCCCATTTGATCCTTAAAACAATCCCATGTAATCAATAATATGGGTATTCTTAGCCCCTATTTTACAAATTTGAAAACTAAAGTTCAGAAAAGTTAAGTCACTCCTTTGTGGTAAAAAAAAAAAACAAAAAACTAATGGTTGTTGGAAGTGCCATTTAAACAAATTTATTTTTTTATATTTTACTGATGTCCCTTTTTACAATTACTATCATTTTCCACTGACTCATTCCCAACACCACCACCAACCTCTTCCTACTACCAATGGAGTGCTCTTTAAAAATTACTAAGTAAAGTCAAGCAAAATGAATCAACACAGATCTACTGTCTATTACCATTTTGAGAGGTACAGGTCATCATCAATTTTCTGAAGACTTGTAGGGCCTGTTGGTTCACATTTGGTCAAAGCACTGACAAGAGTTCTGAAGTATTCCAGTGGTGTTTTCCTTGACATTTCCTTGTGGTCCTCATGTAAACTGTCTTCCTTGTTTTATTTGCTTTTCTCTGAATAAGCTCATACAAGTCTCTAGTTTCTCTGAATTCTTCATCTTCTCAGTATTCTTACAGCAAAATAATATCCCATAATATTAAAATGTAGTGATTTGTTTAATCATATCCCAGGTGATGGGCACTTACTTTGTTTCTAGTTTCTTGTTATCATAAAAAAAATGTCACTATAAATTTTTATAAACATAAAGATAAAAGAGTGCCTCTTTCACTCTCTTTGACATCTTTGGAGTATATACCTAGAGATAAGACCTAGCAAAAATTAAGGGACTTTTAAGGTATAATTTCCAAACTGTTTAGCTAAACCAACAATGTATTAATGTGCCTGTCCTCCCAAAATGACTCTGAGATTTAATTTCTCATCTTCTGTCATCTTTGCTGATGTTTTTTCTTCTTTTTTCTTTTTCTTTTTACAGTTCTTGGTTTATAATTATTTTTTAGTTTACATCATTCATTTCCACAAGATTTTGAGTTACAAATTGTCTGCCCATTTTCCCCCTACCCACCACCCCAAAAAAGTGATACCACTGAATATCCCCTGCCCCAATCTGCTCTCTCCCATATCTTCCCTCATCCCCCCTACAAATTTCCAGTAGGGCATGGTGGATCTCTGTGCCCCAGTGCCTGTATATCTTATTTCCCAGTAACATGTAAAATAATAATAATAATAATAATAAATTTTAACATTTTATTTTAAACCTTTGAATTCCAGATTCTTTCCCTACCTCCCTCATCACCCACCCTTACTGGGAAGATAAGCAATTCAAAATAGGTTATAAATGTGTAACTATGCAAAATATTTCCATAGTGGATATATTGTGAAAGACTGACTATATTTCCCTTCATCCAATCTCACCCGCCCACTAGTTCTATTCTCTACTTTGACCCTGTACCTTTTCGAATATGGGTGCTTCCAACGTCCCTCCCCCCCAGAGTGTCCTCCCTTCCATTATTTCCCCTCTCATACCCTTCATTCCTACTCTCCTGTGGGGTGAGATACGCTATTTAGTTTGTATGTCATTGTCTCCCTAAGCCCAATTCAATGAGAATAAGGTTGACTCAGTCCCTTTTACTTCCTGTTCTTCCCCTCCATGGTAACCATTTTCCCTTGCTTATTCTATATGAGATATTTACCCCATTCTATCTCTCCCCATCTCCTCTCATTATATTCCTCTCTCATCTCTTAATTTCACCTTTTAAGTTTCATCCCTTACTATTCAATTAGTCCTGTGCCCTCTGTCTACATATACCTGTAGACATATATACACAAACTCACTTTTGTATTCATACACCCATATAACCTCCTATGTAGACATATACACACACACACACACACACACACACACACACATTTCTATTGCCTTCAACTATTCTCATACTGAGAAAAGTTTCATAAGTTACAATTATCATTTTTGCACATAGGAATACAAGTAGTTCAACTTTAATAAGTTCCTTATTATTTTGTTTCCCTGTTTACCTTCTCATGCTTGTCTTGCTTCTTGTATCTGAATGGCAAATTTTCTGTTCAATTCTGGTTTTTTCATCAAGAATTCTTGAAAGTTCTCTATTCCATTGAATGATCATATTTCCTCCTGAAACATGATACTCAGTTTTCCTGGGTAGGTGAGTCTTGGTTTTAATCCCAGCTCCTTTGACCTATAGAATATCATATTCCAAGCCCTTGGATCCCTCAGTGTAGAAGCTCCCAGATCCTGTGTTATCGTGATTGTGTTTCCACAATATTAAAATTGTTTCTTCCTGGATGCTTGTAATATTTTCTCCTTGATCTGGGAATTCCAGAACCTGGCTATAATATTCCTAGGAGTTCTCTTTTTGGAATCTTTTTTCAGGAGGTGATTGGTGGATTCTTTTAATCTCTATTTTGCCCTCTGGTTCTAAAACATCAGGGCAGTGTCCTTGAGAATTTCTTGAAGGATGATTTCTAGGTTCTTTTTTGTGATCATGGCTTTCAAGTAGTCCAATAATTTTAAAATTATCTCTCCTGTATCTATTTTTCCAAGTCAGTGGTATTCCCAATGAGATATTTCATATTGCCTTCTATTTTTTCATTTGTTTGGATCTGTTTAATAGTATCTTAATTTCTCATAAAGTCACTAGTTTCCATTTGCTCCAATCTAATTCTGAAGGAATGATTCTCTTCAGTGAGCTTTTGAGATTCTTTTTCCATCTGGCAAATTTGCCTTTTCAAGGCATTCTTCTCTTCATTGCCTTTTTGAGCCTCTTTTGCCTTTTGAGTTAGTCTATTTTTAAGGTGTTTTTTTCTTCAATGAGATTGTTGACTCTCATTTCATAATTTTCTTGCATCATTCTCATTTCTCTTCCCAATTTTTCCTCCACTTCTCTTATTTGGTTTTCAAAATGCTTTTTAAGCTCCTCTATGGCCTATAACCAGCTTGTATTTTTTTTGGAAGCTTTTGGGGCAGGAGTTCTGACTTTACTGTCTTCCTCCTGTTCCATGCTTTGATCCTTTTTGTCCCCAAAATTGGAGTCTAATGTTGGATTGCTTCCCTCATTTACACATGTGGCCACTCAATTACTTTACTTTGGGGCTTTTTGCCACAGTAGGACTCTACTACCAAACAGATGAGCTTCATACCAAATGCTGGGGTTTCTCAGCTGCTGAAGATATTAATTGGGTGCCCTCTCTGAAGCCTCCACATGCTCTAGCAAATTGGTCACACACCCCAGGACTTCCACCCTAGAACACAGTCCACATCCAAGCAGGTTAAAGCAAGAGCAATTACCCCTCAGACTGGTCACTTGGTCCCCCTACAGTCTGCAGGCCAGGAACTGAAGCTGCCATGTCTGTGAATCACAAATGTGACTCATGGCACATGGCACTTCAGTGGCTTCACCCTCAAGGGGATAAAGGCCAATAACACTCCCAAACTACCAGATCCCAAAGTCCACACTGCACTGACCTCTCATTTTGTCCTTAGCATTTTTGTGTTGATAATTCTGGAAACTGCCACTGCTGCTGGTGATCTGAAGTCTCTCCAGCTGGCAGCTGGCAGCTGGCTGTGTCCACCCTGGGGCTAAGACCTACAGCTCTCACAGGGCTGGGGTTGGCTCCCAGAGTGCTGTGCTGTCCCCTTCCTGCTGGCCTGCCTGGCTATCTTCAGCGGGTGGTTAGCTTCTCTCTGTCCCTTTGTGGGTTCTGTAGCTCCAAAGTTTGTTCAAAGTCACCTTTTACATGAATTGAAGCTGGTGGGAGCCAGAGACTAGCATAAGCCCTGTTTCAACTCCACCATCTTGACTCTGCCCACTGTAGTCTATTTTTTAAGGTGTTATTTTCTTCAGTCAGGTTGTGACTCACATTTTATAATTTTCTTGCATCATTCTCATTTTTCTTTCCAATTTTTTCTCCACTACTCTTATTTGGTTTTCAAAATCCTCTTTAAGCTCCTCTATGGTCTGTAAGCAGCTTATTCTTTTGATCGAAGCTTTTGGTGAAGGAGTTCTGACTTCGCTGTCTTCCTCCTGTTCCATGCTCCCATCCTTTTTATCCCCAAAAAAGGAATCTAAAGTCAGACCACTGTGCTTGCCTTGCTTCCCTGGCTTGCTCCTATTGCCACTCAATTACTTGACTTTTGAGCTTTTTGCCACAGTAGAACTCTGCTACCAGAGGGGGGAGCTTTGTCCCAATTGCTAGAGTTTTCTCAGATGCTGGAGCTATTAGTTGGCACCCTCTCTGAAGCCTCCACATGCTCTGGCACATTGGTCACACCCCAGGACACACACCTCCACCCCAGACAGTGATCCAGATCCAATCAGGTTAAAGCAAGAGTGATTACCCCTCAGACTAGTCGCTTGGTCCCCCTACAATCTGCAGGCCCGGAGCTCTAAAGCAGCTACATAGCAGTGGCTGTACAGCCGCCATGCCTCAGCTGCTTCTCCCTCCAGGGGGAAAAGGCCAGATAGCACTCCTGAACTCCCAGGTCCCAAAGTCCACACTGCACTGACCTCTAACTTTGTCCTTAGCATCTATGGGTGCATAATTCTGGAAACCGCCACAGCTGCTAGCAATCTGAAGTCCCTCCAGCCACTAGCTATTTTTGGCCACCCTGAGGCTAAAACCTTGGGCTCACCATGGAGCTGAGCTCAGCTCCCAACACACTGCACTGGCCTCTTCCTTGCAGGACTGTCTTCAGCAGGTTACCTTCTCTGTGTCATTTTGTGGGTTCAGTAGTTCCAAAGTTTGTGTAGAGTCATTTTTTACATGAATTGGAGGACATAGGAGAGGGAGCCCTGTGGAAGTCCTGTTTCTACTCTCCCATCTTGACTCCATCCCCCATCTTTGCTAATAAGATGTGTGAGTTAAAATCTGAGTCATTTTAATTTTTATTTCTTTAATTATTAGGGACCAGAAGTATTCTTTCATAGCTATTAACAAACTATTTCTTTTTTTGAAAAGTTTCTGTTTATACCCTTTGACCAATTATCTAAAGGGGAATGCTTTTTATTCTGATATAGTTTTTGTCAATTCCCTACATATCTTGTATTTCAGACCTTTAGATCATAAATTCTTGCAGCAAAGATTTTCCCCCCAATTTAACTGCTTTTCTTCCAATTCTAGGAATGCATTTCTTTCAACTACCCATTACTGATCCTAATTTAAAGAGCATACAATTACCCATCCAAGGCATTTCCAAGACTAATGAATGACATTGTAAGATTAACTAAATATTGGGGTACCATCTAAAGGCATGAAAAACAACAGTTACTGGAACCTATTCAAGGCAACTAAACCTGTCTGACAGACTTTGGCTTCACTAACTTTATTCTAATCAACTAAGTCCACATAAATTTCAAATTTCTCTGCCTAAAACTTAACAATTCTCCCTCACCAAACATTCCTTTATACTTCCTTACTCAGACTCTCTGCTCTAGAGATTTACTTTTGACTCACCCCAACAAGGCTCAAAGCTTGTCCCTTCCAATGAGCCTATCTATCAATAGTTTCTTAGGATCCCAGGATAGCATTGATTTAAAGTTGAAAAGTTCCTCGAGGATAATCCTATATAGAGGAAGAAACCAAGACCCAGAGAAAAGTGAACTGACCAAGGTCACAAAGGTAGTAAATAGCTGAGTTACAAGGATTAACTTTTTTTTTCCATTGTAAGCTCCTTCCTTTGTACCTTATGTAAAAAGAAAACAAAACAAAACAAAACAAAAAAACTCTGCATATAGTATCTACTCAATAAAGACTGACTTTTTATTATACAACATGTTTTTTATTAAGCTGTGGCTTCACTAATTTTTTAAAATATTAACTAACATTCTGTAGTACTTCAAGGTTTACAAAAGTATTTTGTAATACTTCACAGCACATACATTGTACTGTTTTTTGATGACTATTATTCTATTTGATAGTACTCAAATAGACTGCAGCTATGAGAAAATATACTATTTGCTTCATGACATTGGGAAACAACCCAAGACACAACGTTAGCTCAAGTGTTTTTGTTAAGCAGGGAGGAAAAGGGAAAAATAGCAGCATGATATGATTTACCAAACAATGAAATAAAGATCCATGAATTAAGGTATATATTAAGGTATAAACTACCTTTTTTGAATAAGACAAAAATGTAGGTGGTGATGGAGAGAATACAGAAGCTAAAATACTCTTTATATATAGAATCTGTTCTAGAAAAAAATACTCTAAATTTCTCATCATTAAAGGAGAGGTTATATTTTCTCCATTATGGTACTGAGATATCTAGGCTATGATACCAAGACTAAATATTCTATACTTGCTGCACAAAAATCTCCTTTCCCTTTTGAGTCATGGGGTGAAGAGGGTCATGTCACAATAATTCCCTCTCTCCTGATTCACTGTTTTGTTCCCCCAAGAACTGGAAAAGACACCATCTACCAATTTTGATTCTGTTTTTACGCAATATAGTTCAATGTTTTTCTTGAGGAAAAAAGAAAAGTTACAGCAGTATGTGGAATGGTACTTCTAATAATATTTCTATGATCAAGGTAAATGAGGCAACTTGGCTTAGGTAGGAAGAGGAATTAGAAAAAAGATTAAAGGTATCAGAAAGGCAGCGGACAACTTTGTCTTTTTAGTAGTAGAGAGGATAAAAAAGATCAAGAGCAAACTTCCATGGCTGGAACTCTTTTCTAAAGCCCTATAACTAAGACTGGCAAGAGAAGGATCACTTGGAGTCGTACAGCCATTTATTTCCTTTTTTCCCCAGTATCAAGTAGTAATTTTTCCTCTTCCTGGCACCGAAGTAGTCTGCTTTTCTTTAAAAAAGATTAAGCTTGAATTTCCAGCACATAGTACAGGAAGTATTGCATAAGCACAGAAATCTCATTATCCTTTAGTTAGGTTTACGTGAGTAACTTTCATGTCGGAATAATGGGTGTGGTTAGATATCATTTCTCCAGCTGAAGACAAACCTTTGGTTCAGGAGGACCTGTGTGTTGCCCAACCCACCATCAGACAGGCCATGACTAATATGGAACAGAGAAACCCAAGGGACACAGGTGTAGGAGCTAAAGGGGTTCCATATTTCCCACAAATTTCTAAAGGGGAAGGAAGCTTTGTCCATGATGGAGCAGTTGCTTATTGGGGCCCTGACTCTCTTCCAGCTGCACCTCCTTATTAAGTCAAATGCATCTGTACACCACATTTCAGTATTTTATACATCATAGTACCCTAGTACAGGCAAGAAACCTCCACCTAAGAGGCAAGGGCAATCCACCAACTAGAACTGATTAAAAACAAGCTCCCCTCTGTCCCAGTGAAAAGGTGTTAACAGTCCTTTTAACTCAAGTCTTTCTGAAATTCTCACCTTTACCCATGTGAATAAATAAGGCTTTGCCAGATCTGCAGTAGATATTCTAATACTATTTTTATACATTTTTTCTTTCCTTGTAAGAAATATAATAAGCAAGTTTTCAGATTTGGCTTTTTTAGAACTAAATATAAAACGCAATTTAAAAATTGATTAAAATACTTAAAAATTTAACCAACTAATATTTATCAGTGGTTTTATAAACCAAAAATTATGACATCTGCAATCACTGAATCAAGATTTCAGAAAGCTTATGTTTTCCATAACATTTGGTGGTATGTAATCAAATCTTCTAAAAATCAAAATCTAACATGTCTATAAATTATTGTCACAAGCTTTTATATAATATCATATCAAACTAGAATTAAAGCAATGAAATAATTCATCATACATTCACAAATCAAAGGCAAGTTATGTGATCAACATAAAGAAACTTATCATGATGCATTCTCATCCCATGCATTTTATTCTGCATCAGAGATTACTTTTAGTTAAACTTAGAAATATTTTTACATCTAGACAAATACTCTAAGACATCCTCTAAGATGACTTGCTCTCTGTTTTAAAAATTCAATAACATTCTTTGACTTCTGTTTTCTTCCACTGCTAACCATACATGTACTTATTAGTTTTCACTTATTGTCTTAAATTTTCATACAATTAGACCCAACTCTAGCTGGCTCACATGGTTTATTGTTCCTGACACATTTATTAGAGAGCTTAGAGAGATTCTAGATACTACAGATATTAAAGAAGGATAAAGTCCCATCATTAACAAAGATGGAAAATTTATTGTTCCTTTTGGATCATCTATGCTCTCAAAGACAAAACATCAATCTGTCAACACTGATACAGTCATGGATATAAGCAATCATGTTTTTTGGATTCAGTTCAATTGATCCTTTCCATCCATGTTAGGAAAGCTTATAGATTCAATTGTAAATCACTTCTTTAAAAAATAAAGAACAGTTTTACATACCCCTCAGATATCCTGATTCAAGAATACTGCTTATGAATCTTTTTATATATTTACATAAAATATATACTTTGTAGAAAGCAATGTATACTACCCAAGGATTGATATACATGAATTATGATGACACCCTTATCTAAAATGAAACAAAATAGGGAATAAAAGTGTATGTCTACTGCAACTGTATGGAGACAACTGGTTTTGTAAAGTTTCCAATTAAATCCTTAAGTAAGTCTACTCCTTAAAAGTGACAGCAAATCTTAAAATAGGGCAATCAGCCAGACTTTAAAGAATAAATAGCTTTAGTGAAGCATGATGTCCCACATTTTAGAACCAAATCAATATCTGAACGTGACTCTACTTCCCAGTTAACCAACCTCACTGTACTGATACTCAATACAAAAGAAAAAGAGAAATGGAACTTTTCATCATGAATACAATAAAGTCTACTGGAGAACAATCCTTCCACTAAGAACTACCAAAAATAAAATCTGGCCTCAATGTTTTAAAATATAACTCTTGTCCTGTTTATAAGAAATAATCATGTCTGCAAAGAAATTTTGCCCAGAACCGAGTCTTTCATACAATAGATATTTAATAAATGTTTGTTGATGTGAATTATCATCAGAAATACCTCCATAAAAGGAACTCTGACCCATACTTAAAAGAAGTTTGAGCAAATATAAATTTTAGGGAAAGCTAAAAACAAAATACATAGTATTAATATTTCTTTCTTTAAAGAGAAAAGAAAGACACCAAGAAGATGGTGCCCCAGGAAGTTTAGGAATAATTAGGGATAACTAAAAAAACCTAGTCAACAGTTGTTGGAAGCTTTCTGAAAGTTGGCTCTAAATATCCTTATCCAGGGTTTCCCTCATATAGTTTAAAACTGTTTGTTATGACAAAATCCTTTTGTTATTAGTGACAATAATAATTTTATGCCAAAACAACTGCTTAAGAAAAGCAAATAAAAGTTTTCAATAAGTCATTCTTTCCCAGTCCAACAAGATACAACATCACACCCTGGGAATGTTATATGGGAAGAAATAATCCATATAACTGGCATTTTCTGTTAAATGTGCTTCTAAATTAGGAAAGGAGGGGAACCCTCAAGACAAAAGTCTACCTTAATGCTTTTCTTTTCCTTAAACAACAACAAAAAGAGATGGCACACAAGGGCACTTATCAAACTGCAGTCAATAGGCTTACATCTTTTCATCGACTATAGTTTCTTTCCTTCCCTGTTCCTTTAGTCAGAGTTAGGTGTAATAGTATTTTAATATACTATTATGTGATTATAAGTTCCTTGAGGTCAAGAACTGTCATAGTCATGTCCATATTTTCCAAAGGTCTCAGGTTGGGCCTCAAAAACAAAAGATACTTAGTAAAAGCTGAATAAGTGAAACAATAAATGAAAATGACTAGAATACAAAAAATTAGACTACTGCCTCTTACACTCAACAAGGGAGTCTAATACTGGCCTACTTCCAATGAGCAAACTAGTCCCAGGTCATCCCCTAAACAGGTATGAAAGGGGACAAGTGAAGAGGGCAAAGGAAATCCCAGTTCAAGAAACAGACAAGCAAACTGATCAGTCAACACATAAGTATAACTGGATATTTCACAAAGAAACCATAAAAAATACATTTATAATATTTATCTTGCCTACACAAAATCTTCCTAATACTGAAAAACCATCCTAATTCATGAAAGCAAAAAACTAAATGGAAAAACAGGGACACTTTGACTTGTCAAAGGAATATAAATCAAGGGACCAGTTAATATCTTCGCAATAAATACAGAGAATTCTACTTTTAAAAGAACCTGAATAACCTTGATAAATGGGGATAAAAACTTTCAAGGAGAGATTTATTATACAGTTATAAAACATTTATTGTAATAAAAATTCATCGGTATTTGTGTAACTATTCCGTTCACCCACACAAACAAGAGACTCTATTGTAATGGCAAACTGTACCAACAACAAAAATACAGTTTTGTTCCTGAGCTTGAAATTTGTGATTTAAAATATCAAAGCATTTATAAAAGAAACTGGCACACATGTGCTATTACAGAGCTAACCCAACAATGTCTCTTCCTGTTACTTTCACTGGCAAAGGTTAAGCTCACCAGCACTCTATTCCTCTTGCAATTCAACAATGGGGTATTTGGGGCCAAAATGCTTGATGGTTGCTGGACTTGCATACCAAACTGGATATTCCAGCTCTGCCAAGGAGCTGAATTTGGCCTCTGATGAAACTATGAACGCTCTGCTCTGTCCTTTAAATGACTAGTCACAGTTCAGAGAATATAGCAAATTTGTTTTCCCATGATGGGGCACTGGTAGCAAAATTAGTGAATCAGTATTCATTTCTACTTGCTTGATATGGATTGTTATACATTTTGACTAGATAGATATTTCCCAGGCTGCTCTTAAAATGTTTTTGAAAATGTAGTGACACAAGAGAAAGGGTTTAAAATATGATTACAAACATACAGATGCTTTTTCTTGAGGGTGACAGAGTCAATATATAATAACACCTCATTTTGTGACTGAGATTAATCTTCCCCCAATTATTCCCTTCAGTGTTGAATATGGGAATCTCAAGACATTAATCTCAAGACTCTAGCATGAGCTTAGGAAAAAGGTCAGTTTTCATCAAAAGTCTCTGCTCCTGAAATCTCAAAACCTCTAGCTCCATACTAAGACACATAAACAAGTATAACCCACAAAGGTAAATCTCCTGGCAATGGAAAATACAAAATATACCTCTTTCAAACCAGTGTCCAGGAACAGTACAAAATCATACTCAACACACAAAGAAGGACTGGTTTCAAATGTGGGGCAACAATTTCTTAGGAATGATATTTTTCAAGATCTCTTTCTCAATACAACTTTGAAAGAAACCCATTCTCTGAGCTGAGGAATGGACAGTGCCAAAATATGCACAGACACTTTGAGCACCTAGTTACTTTTACTAGCATGGTATGGCTATCATTATCAGGTGTATGGGGCACTGGACCCACTAAAGTAGCATCAGAGGCCACACAGGAATGATTACTTCCTTTACAACTCTTAGAAATAGAGCTCTCTCCTCTTGCCATGGCTCATTCAGAGCTACAAAAAGCATGTGGCCTTTATCAAATGCCTTGCCTATAACCCTTTGCTTCTAAACAATTCACTTTGACAGTGAGATGAAAGGGCACAGCATGCTAGCTGTACATTACCCTAAGTATGATTAAAAGATGCCTAAATGATAATCAGAGTTGTAGAGAAAGAAATTAGGTATTAGCACCAAATTCCTAACACCAGAAAACAACTTCTTCCACAATTTTCCATTCCGCAGCTAATGGTGTAATAGAAGAACTTCGTTTTGCAGAATCTCAAAGCTGGGAGGTTAGATCATAAACCAGTACCAAATAGAAGACCATCTCTACAATACTGCCTTTGCCTGAACAATTTGTATAATGGAGAACCTAAGACTCCCTAAGGCAGTCTATTCCATTTCTGAAGAGCTTTACGAGTCAACAAGTCTTTTTTTTTTTAAAACCTAGACCAAGCCAAAATATGTACCTCTGCAATCCAATGTTCTAACCTTGGGGTAAACACATCTATGTCTCTTTTAAATGACAGCCCTCCTGCTATTTAAAGGAAGCTACTGTGCATCTTCTCCAGGCTAAAAACCCTTATTCCTTCAATTGACTGGGCTCCTGAGAAAAAGTATGGTGTAATGGAAAGAAAACTAGCCTTATAGTTTAAATCTTGCCTCTGACACATAATGGCTGTGTACCCATGGACTTAACCTTTTGGTACTCCCTACTAAATCTTTAGTGACAGAAGAGTTGTTGATAAGTATTGGTAGAATGAATTGTATTATCCCAGGGCTTCCAAAAGAGATGAAAATGAATATACAGATCAAATCTTATAACAAATATAATATATAATAAATTCCAAATGGAAACATGATACAAACAATCATAAAAAATAGAATGGAAGGTTAGAACTTTCCAGACTACATCCAGTGAAAATAATTCATAAAATAAAATTACAATAAAAAGTTTTGCTATTGTTCAGTTGTTTCAGTCATGTGTAACGCTTCATATCTATGGAAAGCAATGTGAAATTAATTACACAAAAGAACAACAGGAGGAGCCAAGATAGTGGAGAAAAGGCAGAGACCTTCCTGAGCTCCCAAATTCCCCTCCTAACAACTTGAAATACTGCCTTAAAATAAATTATGGGATGGCAGAATCCACACAAGAATGAGGTGAAACAATTTTCCAGCCCAAGACAACATAGAAGGTCAGCAGGAAAGCTCTGTCCCACAGGGTGAGAGTGGAGCACAGTCCAGTATCGACTACAACAGCACAAGCAAACCAGCAGCAGACAAGCTTTGGGGGTAACAGAGAACTACAGTAAGGGCAGCTTGCAGAGATCTCAGCCCACAGATTGTAAGAGGTTTGGCAACTGATCAGAAATGGATTACAGGGGTCCCTTTTCCAGAACTGGCTGCAGGACTTTGTTGCGCTGCCCATATAAGGATTTGGATTACAGTCCCAGGGCAAAGAGGAATGCTGGTAACACCAGCATTTGTAGCCACTGGAGGGGTGGGGGGAGCGGGAAGAGACAGGAAACCTGGTCACTATTGCAGGGTGGAAAAGACTGTCATCATTTACCAACCAGAGCACAGGCCAGGAAAGTAGTAAACACATATCTCCTTAGATTATAACACCTTGGAAGACCTGAAAATTTACAGACCTCCAAAATTAGCTCTAAAAACAATTGCACAAAAACCCTGAATTTCATGACAGTGCTCCTCCACCCTAGGCAGTAAAAAGTAAAAAATTAGAAAGGAAAATGAGCAAACAATAAGAAAGAACCTGACCACAGAAAGTTACTATATTGACAGGGAAGAGCAAAACAAAAACCCAGAGGAAGACAACAAAGTCAAATGTGCTATATACAAAGCCCCAGAGTAAAGACGCAAATCAATCTCAGGCCCAAAAAGAATTCCTAGAAGAGGTCAAAAAGGATTACTAAAAGCAAATAAGAGAGGTAGAGGGAAAATTTAAAAAAGAAATGAGAGTCATGCAAGAAAATCATGAAAAAAAGAGTCAATGGCTTGGTAAAAGAAGCGCCAAAAATACTGCAGAAGATAACACCTTAAAAAAAATGAAATATGTCAAATGGTAAAATAGTCACAGAAATCCAAGGAAAAGGAAAATGTTTTAAAAAGCAAAATTGGTCAAATGGA
This sequence comes from Gymnobelideus leadbeateri, assembly GCA_011680675.1. Lineage (NCBI taxonomy): Eukaryota > Metazoa > Chordata > Mammalia > Diprotodontia > Petauridae > Gymnobelideus > Gymnobelideus leadbeateri. The sequence goes on from WOXC01003884.1 coordinate 770,289, forward strand.
AAAAGAGATACAAAAAAATCAGTGAAGAAAAGAACTACTTCAGAAGTAGAATTTGCCAAAAGTACATAAGCTCATTGGAGAAAATAATTACTTAAAAATTTGAATTGGGCAACTGGAAACTAATGACCCCACAAGACATCAAGAAAAAATAAAATCAAAAGAATGAAAAGAAGGGAAAAAATGTGAAATATCTTATCGGAGAAACAAGTGATGTGGAAAGTAGAGTGAGGTGAGATATCTTAAGAATTACTGGACTGTCTAAAAATCATGATCAAAAAAAGAGTATAGATATCATCTTTCAAGAAATTCTCAAGGAAAACTGTCCTGATACCCTAGAATCATATGGTAAAGTAGAAATTGAAAGAATCCACTGATAAACTCCTAAAAGATATCTCAAAATGAAAACCCACAGGAATATTACAGGTAAATGCAAGAGATCCCAGGTCAAGGAGAAAATATTGCAGGCACTTAGAAAGAAACAATTCAAATATCATGGAGCCACAGTCAGGATAACCGCAGGTTGAGCAGCTTTTACATTAAAGGATCAGAGAGCTTGGAATATGACATTATAGAAGCCAAAGAATCTAGGGTTACAACCCAGAACCATGTACCTAGAAAAACTGTGCATAATTCTCCAGAAGGAAAAATGGATATTTGATGAAATAGAAGACTTTCAAGAATTTTTTTTTAAACAAATGCTTTATTAACTTCTGGTTTACATCATTCATTTCCACCAGATTATGAGTTACATTTTTCCCCGTTCTTTCCCTACCCACCACCCCAGAATAGCAGTCCCACCAGATATCCCCTCATCCAATCTGCTCTCTCCCTTATCTCCTCCCATACCCCCTTCGACTTTGCCACTAGGGCAAGGTGAATCTCTGAGGCCCACTGCCTGGACATCTTATGAAACATTTAATTTTAAAACTTTGATTTTCAGATCCATTCCCTTTCTCCCCTGTCACCCACTCCCTCTGAGAAGATAAGCAATTCAGTATGTGTTGTACATGTATATTTATGCAAAACATTACCATAGTAGATATATTGTAAAAGACTGCTTATATTTCCCTCCCACCTGTCTCACCTCCCACCTGGTCCATCCCCTACTTTGATCCTGTCCCTCTTTGATAGTGGGTACTTCTAACCTCCCCTCTCCCCAGAATGCCCTCCCCTCCATCATCCCCTCTCTCATCCCCCTTTCCCCTACTCAGGAGAGTGAGTGAGGGTAAGATATTCCATTTAGTGTGTATGTGATTCTCTCCTTGAGCCAACTTCAATGAGAATATGCTTTTGCCTTTTTGCCTTCCTGTTTTTCCCCTCCCCTGTAACTACTTCCCCTTGCCTCTTCTACATGAGATAGATTGCCCTACCCTGTCTCTCTCCATCTCCTCTTGCCACTTTCCTCCCTCACCTCTTGACTTCACCCCTTAAGAGTCATCCCTTCCTTGGGGCTAGGTGGCGAAGCAAACAGAGAGCCAGCCCCGGAGCCAGAAGGACCCGAGCTCAGATCTGGCCCCAGACACCCAACACACAAACAAAAACCCAGCCACGTGAACCTGGGCAAGTAACCCAACCCCAATTGCCCTCCAAAAAAAAAAAATCATCCCTTCCCATCAAATTCAACCTCTGCCCTCTATCCATGTATACCTGTGAACATATGCCATGTACCCTTCTTCAATTATTTTCATAATGAGAAAGGTTTCATCAAACACAGTTATTGTTTTTCCATGTAGGACTGTAAATAGTCCAATTTTGATAAGTTCCTTTTGATTTCTTTTCCTTGATTACCTTCTCAAGCATCTCTTGCTTCTTGTGTCTGAATGTCAAATTTTCTATTCAACTCTGGTTTTTCATCAAGAATGCTTGAAAGTCCTCTATTCCACTGAATGACCATATTTTCCCCTGAAACAAGATACTCAGTTTTGCTGGGTAGGTGACCTTGGGTTCATTCCCAGCTCTTTTGCCCTCTGGAATATCATATTCCATGCCCTTCTATCCCTCGATGTAGAAGCTGCCAGGTCCTGTGCTATTCTGATTGTGTTTCCACAATATTGAAATTGTTTCTTCCTGGCTGCTTGTAGTAGTTTCTCTTTGATCTGGGGATTCTGGAACCTGGCTATAATATTCCTGGGATTTTTCTTTTGGGGATCTTTTTTCAGGAGGTGATCTGTGGATTCTTTCAACCTCTATTTTGCCCTCTGGATCTAAAACATCAGGGCAATTTTCCTTGAGAATTTCTTTAAGGATGATTTCTAGGTTCTTTCTTTGATCATGGCTTTCAGGTAGTCCAATAATTTTAAATTATCTCTCCTGGATCTATTTTCCAGGTCAGTGGTTTTCCCCATAAGATATTTCACATTGCCTTCTATTCTTTCATTTGTTTGGATCTGTTTAATAGTATCTTGATTTCTCATAAAGTCACTAGCTTCCATTTGCTCCAGTCTAACTCTGAAGGAATGAATCTCCTCAGTGAGCTTTTGAGATTCTTTTCCATCTGGCAAATTCGACTTTTTAAGGCATTCTTCTCCTCATTGCCTTTCTGAGCCTCTTTTGCCATTTGAGTTAGTCTATTTTTTAAGGTGTTATTTTCATCAGTCAGGCTGTTGACTGTCATTTCATACTTTTCTTGCATCTTTTTCATTTCTCTTCCCAAATTTTCCCCCACTTCTCTTATCTGCTTCTTAAGGTCCTCTATGGCCTGTAGCCAGCTTGTATTTTCATTTGGGGCTTTGGTGCAGGAGTTCTGACCTCACAGTCCTCCTCCATGCTTTGAGCCTCTTTGCCCCTAAAATAGGAGTCCAATGTTGAACTTTTCTGTTTATTTTGTTTCGTTTGCCTAGGCATATTGCCACTTAATTACTTGATTTTTGGGCTTGTTGCCACAGTAGGACTCTGCCACAAGACAGGGGAGCTTCCGCCCAAATGTGGGGTCTTCACAGCTTCTGCCAGTTGGATGGCCTCTGTAAAGCCTCCACCCACTCTGGCAAGTTGGATAGCCACCCCAAACTTCCCCCCCAGACTACAATCCAGATCCAGGCAGTTTAAAGCAAGAGCAATTAATCCCCAGACTGATTGCTGGATCTTCCTACAGTTTGCAGACCAGGAGCTAGAGCCACTACTGATGCTGCAAAATGGCTTCTGTGCAGCTGTTTCTTCAGCAGCTTTTTGCCCCCAGGGGAGGAAGCCACGTGTTCCCCAAATACTGGTCCCAAAGTCCATAGGGCACTAACCTCTCACTTTGTCCTAGGCATATCTGTGCTGATAATTCTGGAATCGACACAATTGCTGGTGTTCTGGGGTTCCACCAGCCTGCTGAAGGCCTGGCCGCCATGGGGCTAAAGCCTCAGACCTGGGCTCGGCTCTGCGGGCTGCACTGTAGGTTCCCAGCGTGCTGCGCTGCCTGCTCTCAGAGTGCTGTGCTGGCTGCTCCCTGCAGGGCTGCTGGGCTGTCCTCATCAGGAGGTTAGCTTCTCTGTGCCATTCTGTGGGTGCTGTGGCTCCAGAAGTTGTTCGGAGCTCCCTTTCACATTGTTTGAAATTTGTGTGGGGCAGAGCACATTGGAAATGCTGTTTCTACTCAGCCATCTTGGCTCCGCCCCCCTCAAGAATTTTTGATGGGAAGACCAGAGCTAAACAGAAAATCTAACTTTCAAATACCAGACTCAAGAGGAGCATAAAAAGGTAAACAGGAAATGGTAATCATAAAGGACTCAATAAAATTAAACTGCTTACATTCCTACATGGGAAGATGATACTGTATTGTTTATTATTATTAGGGCAGTTAGAAGGAGTGTATAAACAGAGTGCAAGGTAGTGAGCTGAATATGATGGGAGTATATATAAAAAGGGGTGAGAAAGAGGAGTGCACTGGGAGAAGGGGAAAGGGAATAATAGAATTATCTCACATAAAAGAAGCATGAAAGAGCTTTTACAATTGGAGGGATCGAAGATGAGGGAGATGATGGGGAGCCCTTGAACCTTGCTCTCATCAGAATTAGTTCAAAAAGGGAATAACACACACTCAGTTGGGTAAAGAAATCTATCTTACTGTACAGGAAAATAGAAGGAAAAGGGAACAAGCGAAGGGGAGTACTGATAGAAGGCAGTGGACAGAAGTGAAACACTTTTGAGGAAGGACGTGGTGAAAGAAGAGAGTAATATTAACGGGGAAAAATAGGTTCTAGGGAAATACACAGTAATCAGAAGTGAGAATAAAATTCTGAGGCAAATTTTTCTAATACAGGCCTTATTTCTCAAGCATAGAGAGAAATGAATCAAATTTATAAAAATAAGAGCTATTCCCCAACTGATAAAGTCAAAGGACATAAACAGGCAGCTTTCAGATGAATAAATCAAAGCTACCTATAGACTCTAAATCACTATTGCTTAGAGAAATGAAAATTAAGACAGCTCTGAGGTACCACCCCACACCTATCAGACTGCCTAATGACAGAAAAGGAAAATGATAAATGTTGAAGGGGGTGTGGGAAAAGTGGGACACTAATGCACTATTGGTTGAGGTGTGGACTGATAGAACCATTCTGGAGAGAAATTTGGAACTATGCCCAAAGGGTTTTTAAATTATGGATACTCTTTCACCAAGCAATATCACTACTTGGTCTATATCCCAAAGAGATTAAAAAAAAAAAGAAGAAAACACTTATATGTACAAAAAATATTTATAGCAGCTGTTTTGATTGTGGCAAAGATTTGGAAATTGAAGGGATGCCAATCAACTGGAGAAAGGTTGAACAAGTTGTGGTATATGCTTGTGACAGAATACTATTGTGCTACAAGAAATGTCAAGTAGGATGCTCTCAGAAAAACCTGGAAGTACTAAAATGAACCAATGCAAAGTGAAATGGGCAGAACCAGGAGAACATTGTACACAATAATATTAATATTATACAATGATCAACTATGAATGACTTAGCTATTATCAACAATACAATGATGCAAGGTAATTCCAAAGGAATTATGATGAAAAATAATATCCATCTCCAAAGAAAGAACTGATGGAGTCTGATCAAAGCATCGTTTTTTCCTAAACTTTATTTTTCTTGGGATTTTTTTTGCTTTGTGTTTTCCTTAACAAAACAATTAATATGGAAATATGTTTCACATGGCTACACATGTAAAATACATATCAAATTGCTTACCTTCTCAAGGAAGGGAAGGGAGGGAGAAAGGGTTGGAATTTGGGACTCAAAATTTTAAAAAGTAAAATGGTTTTACATGAGATTCGGGTAAAATATTTTTAATACAATATACTTTTTAAAAACATTTTAGGTTAAAGTTTCAAGTTTCAAATTTTATCCCCCCCTTCTTTTCTTCATCCTTCTCTGAGATGATAAGCAATCAGATATAAGTTATACATGTACAATTATGTAAAACATTTGCACATCAATCATTTTGTAGAAGACTGTTGAACAAGAGAAAAAATGAAAGTGAAAAACACCATGCTTCCTCTATTCAAATAATATCTGGAGGCATGTAGTAAGCATCATCATTAGCCCTTTGGAATTGTATTAGATGATTGTATTGCTGAAAATAGCTAAGTCTTTCACAGTTCTTCATCAAACAAACTTGCTGTTACTGGTAAAACATTCTCCTGGTTCTGTTCACTTCACAATTCATCAGTTCATATAATTCTTTCCAGGTTTTTTTGAAATCACCCTGCTTGTCATTTCTTATACTACAATAATATTCCACTACAATCATGTACCACAGCTAATTTGGCCATTCCCCCAATTTATGGGGAACGATTTGATTCCCAATTCTTAGCCACCAAAGAAAGAACTGCTATAAATAATTTTATACAAATGGGCCCTTATCTCTTTTTTTATCTTTGCAGTGGTATTGTTGGATCAAAGGGTATGCACAGTTTTATAGCCTTTTGGGCACTCCAAATTTCTTTCTAGAATGGCTGGATCAGTTCACAACTCCACCAACAATTAATTAGTGTTCCAGTTTTCCCACATCTCCTCCAACGTCTAATGGCCTCTGTGTAATCTTCACCCATCTCAATTGCAGGACTTCACCACCTTTTCTTCCAGATACTGTCTGCTCCAAGTTTTCATGAAACTCTTAAATGTTCTCCTCTGACATAATCTGACCATTCTTTCTCAGTCTCCTTTAGGTTTCATGCCCCTGTGGATTTACCCCAAGGCTCTGGTCAGGATCATCTTCTCTTCTCTCTCTACATCTGTCATTTAGTGACCTCATCAGTTCCCATGGGCTTACTTATCAGCTCTATGTAGATGATTCTCACACCTATACATTCAGCTCTATGCTTTTTTTTGTTTTTGATCCTTTTTTAAATTTTGTAATCAAATGCTTTATTAACTTCTAGTTTACATCATTCATTTCCACAAGATTTTGAGTTACAAATTTTCTCCCAGTTTTTCCCCTACCCACCACCACAAAATAGCAATTCCACTGGATATCCCTTCCTCCAATCTGCTCTCTACCATATCTTTTCCCATGACCCCTCCAACTTTCCAGTAGGGCATAGTGGATCTCCATGCCCTAGTGCCTATATATATCTTATTTCCCAGGTATATGTAAAATAATATTGAAAATAGTATATATATTGAACATTTGATTTTAAAACTTTGAATTCCAGATTTATTCCCTCCCTCCATTGTCACCCAGACTTACTGGGAAGACAAGTAATTCAATACAGGTTGTAAATATGTAGCTATGCAAAACATTTCAATAGTGGATATACTGTAAAAGATCGACTATATTTTTTAATTAAACAAATGCTTTATTAACTTCTGGTTTACATCATTCATTTCTGCCAGATTTTGAGTTACAATTTTTTCCCGGTTTTTCCCCTACCCACCATCCCAGAATAGCAATCCCACAAGATATCCCTTTCTCCAATCTCCTCTCTCCCATATCTTCTCCCATACCCCCTTCAACTTTTCCATTAGAGCAAGGTGAATCTCTGTGCCCCAACACCTGCACATCTTATCTCCCAGTTACATGCAAAAGAGTATTGATAATAGTATTTATATATATTTGAAACATTTAATTTTAAGACCTCAAATTTCAGGTCCAATTCCTTCCTCCCTTGCCACCCATTCACTCTGAGGAGATAAGTAATTCAGTGTGTTGTACATGTATAGCTATGCAAAATATTACCATAGTAGATATATTGGACAAGGCTGCTTATAATTCCCTCCCACCCATCCCACCCCCACCTGGTCCATTCCCTATTTGATCCTCACCCTCTTCTATAGTGGGTACTTACAACCTCCCCTCTCCCCAAGAATGCCCTCCCATCCATCATCCTTCCTCTCATCCCCCTTCCCCCTATTCTGCTGCAGGGTGAGATATCCCATTTAGTATGTATGTCATTCTCTCCCTGAACCAAATTCAATGAGAATGTGGTTTTGCCTTTTTGCCTTCCTATTCTTCCCCTCCCCTGTAGCCACTTCCCCTTGCTTCTTCTACATGAGACAGTTTACCCTACCCTGTTTCTCCCCATCTCCTCTTGCCACTTTCCTCTCACCTCATAATTTCACCCCTTAAGTATCATCCCTTCCCAACAAATTCAACCTATACCCTCTCTCCATGTATAACTGTAAACATGAACACACCCATTCACATATGTATTCATATGACCATACACCTGTCTTCCATTATTTTCATACTGAGAAAGGTTTCATTAGTCACTGTTATTGTTTTTCCATATAGGAATGTAAATAGGTCTACTTTGATAAGTTCCTTTTGATTTCTTTTCCCTGATTACCTTCTCAGGCATCTCTTTGCTTCTTGTGTCTGGATGTCAAATTTTCTATTCAACTCTGGTTTTTTCATCAAGAATGCTTGAAAGTCCTCTATTCCACTGAATGACCATATTTTCCCCTCAAACAAAATACTCAGTTTTGCTAGGTAGGTGACCCTTTTCTTCATTCCCAGCTCTTTTGCCCTCTGGAATATCATATTCCATGCCCTTCGATCCCTCAGTGTAGAAGCTGCCAGGTCCTGGGCTATTCTGAATGTGTTTCCACAATATTGAAATTGTTTCTTCCTCGCTGCTTAGAGTATTTTCTCCTTGATCTGGGGATTCTGGAACCTGGCTATAATATTCCTGGGAGTTTTCCTTTTAGGATCTTTTTCAGGAGGTGATCAGTGGATTCTTTCAACCTCTATTTTGCCCTCTGGGTCTAAAACATCAGGGCAATTTTCCTTAAGAATTTCTTGAAGGGTGATTTCTAGGTTCTTTCTTTGATCATGGCTTTCAGGTAGTCCAATAATTTTTAAATTGTCTCTCCTGGATCTATTTTCCAGGTCAGTGGTTTTTCCCATGAGATATTTCACATTGCCTTCTATTCTTTCATTTGTTTGGGTCTGCTTAACAGCATCTTGATTTCTCGTGAAGTCACTAGCTTCCATTTGCTCCAGTCTAACTCTGAAGGAATGAATCTCCTCAGTGACCTTTTGAGATTCTTTTTCCATCTGGCAAATTCGACTTTTTAAGGCATTCTTCTCCTCATTGCCCTTTTGGGTCTACTTTGCCATTTGAGTTAGTCTATTTTTTAAGGTGTTGTTTTCCTCAGTCAGGTTGTTGACCCTCATTTCATACTTTTCCTGCATCCTTCTCATTTCTCTTCCCAATTTTTCCTCCACTTCTCTTATTTAATTTTTAAAGTCCTTCTTAAGGTCCTCTATGGCCTGTAACCCACTCATATTTTCCTTTGGGGCTTTTGGAGCAGGATTTCTGACCAGTCTTCCTCCTGTTCCCTGCTTTGATCCTCTTTGCCCCCAAAATAGGAGTCTAAGGTTGCATTTTTCTGTTTATTTTGTTTCCTTTGCCTTGACATGTTGCCACTTAATTACTTGACTTTTGGGCTTGTTGCCACAGTAGGACTATGCCACCAGACAAGGGGGCTTTTGTCCCGAACGTTGGGGTCTTCACAGCTTTCTGGAAAGCTGGATACCCACCCCAGACCTCCCCCCCAGATCACAATACAGATCCAGGGAGGTTAAAGCAAGAGTGATTACCACCCAAGACTGATCACTGGATCTCCCTACAGTTCACAGTCCAGGAGCTGGAGCTGTCTCTGAAAACTACAAAATGGCGTGTCTCCTCAGCGGCTTCTAGCCCCCAGAGGAGGAAGCCGACACATTCCCCAAATACTGGTCCCAAAGTCCATAGGGCACTAACCTCTCACTTTGTCCTAGGCATATCTGAATTGATAATTCTGGAATCGCCACAGCTGCTGGTGTTCTGGGGTCCCTCCAGCCGGCTGCTGGCCTGGCCGTCCTGGGGCTAAAACTGCTCACTCGGACCTGGGCTTGGCTCTCTGAGCTCTGCGCACTGCCAGTTCACAGAGCGCTGCCTGCTCCCAGAGCACTGCGTTGGTCCTTCCTGCAGGGCTGATGGGCTGTCATCAGTGGGAGGTTGGCTTCTATGTGTCGTTCTGTGGGTGCTGGGGCTCCAGAAGTTGTTCAGAGTCCCCTTTTACATAGTTTGGAGGTGATCTGAGTGGAGAGTGCCTTTGATGCACTGTTTCTACTCCGCCATCTTGACTCTGCCCAAAGACTGACTATATTTTCGTTCCTCCTATCCCACATCCCACTTATTCAATTCTCTTTGATCCTGTCCCTTTTCAAAAGTGGGTAGTTACAACTTCCCTTTCCCCTAGCCTGCTTTCCATTCCATCATCCCCCCTCACATCCCCTTGCCCCCCTACTCTCCTGTAGGGTGAGATATCCTATTTAGTGTATATGTCATTCTCTCCCTAAGCCAAATTCAATGAGAATAAGGTTGACCAATTCCCTTTAGACTTCCTGTTCTTCCCCTCCATTTTAACCATTTTCCTTTACCTCTTCTATATGAGATAGGTTACCCTATTCTATCTTTCCCCATCTCATCTCATTATATTCTTCTCTCATCTCTTAATTTCACCATTTAAGTTACAATTATCATTTTTCCATGTAGGAATGTAAATAGTTCAACTTTGATAAGTTCCTTATGATTTCTTTTCCCTGTTTACCTTCTCATGCTTCTCTTGCTTCTTGTATCTGAATGACAAATTTTCTTTTCTACTCTGGTTTTTTTTTTTTCATCAAGAATGCTTGAAACATCACATATCCATCATTTTTAATAAAAAAGTAGAAAATTAATCAATAAAAGTTGGACCAAATATGATCTGTGCCAATAAGACACAAAGGTGGCAATATAATTTCGAAGGAATTGAAGGGTCCTATCTGATGTCCCACCTGCTACTTAATATGTTAGAGGACTGGAAATGTGAGAGAGGTTTATGTGATGAAAGGTTTTAAATGACAAAGAAATTATTTTATATGTGATTCTAGGGACAATAAAATGCCAATATTATTTATTGAGTAAAGGGGTGACATGTCATACCTGTATTTTAAGAAAATCACTTTAGTGCCTAAATGGAGAATTCACTGGGGGTGGATAGAGACTTGAGGTAGACAGACCCACTATCAAGCTATTGAAATAATCCAGCAAAAGGCCTAAACTAGAGTAATATTAGTTATAGGAGAGAAGGGGGCATATTTGAGAGAACTACAAAGGTGAAATTAAGAGACTTTGACTATAGATTGGATATGGGTGGGGGAGGGATAATGGAGAGTTAAAGATGACTCCTAGGCTGGGTGTTTGATGGATTTGGAGGATGATGTTCCTATCTACAGTAATAGGGAAGATTGAAGGTGGCAAAAATTTAGGGGGAAAAGATAATTAATAAATAATTATATAAATTATATAATTATAATATAAAATTATATAATATAAATAAATAAAAAAAGAAAAAAGAAAAAAAAAGAATGCTTGAAAGTCCTCTATTCCACTGAATGACCATATTTTCCCCTGGAACATGATACTCAGTTTTGCTAGGTAGGTGATTCTTGGTTTTAATCCCAGCTCCTTTGACCTCCAGAATACCATATTCCAAGCCCTTGGATCCCTCAGTGTAGAAGCTGCCAGATCCTGTGTTATCCTGATTGTGTTTCCACAGTATTCAAATTGTTTCTTCCTGGCTGCTTGTAATATTTTCTCCTTGATCTGGCAATTCTGGAACCTGGCTATAATATTCCTAGGAGCTTTCTTTTGGGGATCTTTTTCAGGAGGTGATTCGTGGATTCTTTCAACCTATATTTTGCCTTCTGGTTCTAAAATATCAGGGCAATTTTCCTGGAGAATTTCTTGAAGGGTGATTTCTAGGTTCTTTCTTTGATCATGGCTTTCAGGTAGTCCAATAATTTTTAAATTATCTCTCCTGGATCTATTTTCCAGGTCAGTGGTTTTTCCCATGAGATATTTCACATTGCCTTCTATTCTTTCATTTGTTTGGATCTGTTTAACAGAATCTTGATTTCTCATAAAGTCACTAGCTTCCATTTGCTCCAGTCTAATTCTGAAGGAATGATTCTCCTCAGTGAGCTTTTGAGATTATTTTTTCCATCTGGCAAATTTGGCTTTTTAAGGAATTATTCTACTCATTGCCTTTTTGAGCCTCTTTTGCCATTTGAGTTAGTCTATTTTTTAAGGTGTTATTTTCCGCAGTCAGGCTGTTGAGTCTCATTTCATACTTTTCTTGCATCTTTCTCATTTCTCTTCCCAATTTTTCCTCCATTTCTCTTATCTGCTTCTTAAGGTTCTCTATGGCCTGTAAACAGCTCATATTTTCATTTGGGGCTTTTGGTTCAGAAGTTCTGACCTCCCAGTCTTCCTCCTGTTCCATGCTTCGATCCTCTTTACCCCCAAAATAGGAGTCTAATGTTGAATTTTTCTGTTTATTTTGTTTCCTTTGCCTAGGCATGTTGCCACTCAACTACTTGACTTTTGGGCTTATTGCAACAGTAGGACTCTGCCACCAGCCAGGGGAGCTTCCGTCCCAAACATTGTGGTTTTGCCAGAGGTATTAGTTGGGTGGCCTTTCTGAAGCCTCCACACACTCTGGCAAACTGGTGACACACCCTAAGACCTCTACCCCAGATATCAATCCAGATCCAAGAAGGGTAAAACAAGAGCAATTACCCCTCAGACTAATCACCAGATCCCCCTACAGTTCACAGGCCAGGAACTGAAGGTGCAGCATGTGTCTGCAGCTGTGCTGAAGTATCTCAGTGGCTTCTGGCCCCCAGGGAAAGAGGCCAAAATGCTCTCCCCACTAATGAGTCCCAAAGTCCATACTGCACTAATCTCTCACTTTGTAGTTGGCATCTATGTGTTGACAATTCTCGATATATCACAGTTGCTGGTGTTTTGGAGTGTTTTGGAGTCCCTCTAGCCAGCTGCTTGTCTGGCCACCCTGGGGCTAAAACCTCTGACACAAGCCGGCCTGGGCTCAGCTCCCAGAGTGCTGTGCTGGCTGCTCCATGCCGGGCTGCCTGCCTGTCTTCAGCGGGAGGTTAGCTTCTCTGTGTCATTTTTGTGGGTTCTGGAGCTCCAGAGGTTGTTCAGAGCCCCATTTTATATAAATTCGGAGGTGGTGGGAGCAAGAGCTGTGTGGAAGAGCTCTTTCTACTCTGCCATCTTGACTCCACCCCCCACTCCAATCTAATTCTGAAGTAATGATTCTCTTCAGTGAGTTTTTGAGATTCTTTTTCCATCTGGCAAATTTGGCTTTTTAAGGCATTCTTTTCCTCATTGCTTTTTGAGCCTCTTTTGCTATTTGAATTAATCTGTTTTTAAGGTGTTTTTTTCTTCAGTGAGGTTGTTGACTTTCATTTCATAATTTTCTTGCATCATTCTCATTTCTCTTCCCAATTTTTCCTCCAGTTCTCTTATTTGGTTTTCAAAATGCTTTTTAAGCTCCTCTATGGCCTATAACCAGCTTGTATTTTTCTCGGAAGCTTTTGGTGCAGTAGTTTTGACTTCACTGTCTTCCTCCTGTTTCATTCTTTGATCCTTTTTGTCCCCCAAAACTGGAGTCTAATGTTGGATTCCTCTGTTTGCTTTGCTTCCCTTGTTTACTCATGGGGCCACTCAATTACTTGACTTTTGGGCTTTTTGCCACAGTAGGACTCTACTACCAAACAAGTGAGCTTCATACCAAATGCTGGGGTTTCTCATCTGCTGAAGATATTAGTTAGATGGCCTCTCTGAAGCCTCCACATGCTATAGCAAGTTGGTCACACACCCCAGGACTTCCACCCTAGAACACAATCCACATCTAAGCAGGTTAAAGCAAGAGCAATTACCCCTCAGACTGGTCACTTGGTCCCCCTACAGTCTGCAGGCCAGAAACTGAAGCTGCCATGTGGCGGCAGCAGCATGGCCATGCCACCTCAGTGGCTTCTCCCTCCAGGGGATAAAGGCCGACAACACTCCCAAAGTACCAGATCCCAAAGTCCACACTGCATTGACCTCTCATTTTGTCCTTAGCATTTCTGTGTTGATAATTCTTGAAACTGCCACTGCTGCTGGTGATCTGAAGTCCCTCCAGCTGGCAGCTGGCATCTGGCTGTGGCTGCCCTGGGGCTAAGACCTACAACTCTCACAGGGCTGGGTTGCCTCCCAGAGTGCTGTGCTGTCCCCTTCCTGCTGGCCTGCCTGGCTGTCCTCAGTGGGAGGTTAGCTTCTCTCTGTTATTTTGTAGGTTCTGTAGCTCCAAGGTTTGTTCAGCATCACCTTTTACATGAATTAGATGTGGTGGGAGCCAGAGACCCGAGGAATTCCTATTTCTACCCCACCATCTTGACTCTGCCCCCAGAGCCCTATTCTTTTTTCAAGAGGCCTAGTCTGGGGTGGCTATGTGGCACAGTGAATAGAGCACCGACCCTGGAGTCAAGCGGACCTGAGTTCAAATCCAGCCTTAGACACTTAACACAAAAACTAGCCACATGACCTTGGGCAAATAAATCACTTAACCCCCAACTGCTCCCCCCAAAAGAAAGCAAAACAAAACAAAATGCACTTAATGTGAATAGGCCATTCTAATAATGAGTTTATGCTTCTTAAAAAGAGGCCTAGTCAAATATCTCCAACTGTCTACTGAATATTTCAAACTGAATCACAGAGACATCTCAAACTCAACATGTCCAAAAGAGAAGTCAATATTTTCCCTAATGCCTACTCCTCTTCCAAACATCCATTTTTCTGTCACGACTACTACCATCCTTCTAGGTTTCCAGGTTCACACTCTCAGAGCTATCTTTACTCTCCTGTACTCCACATATCCAATTAGTTACTAAATCTTGTTTCTGTCTCCATAATATCTTTCACAAGTCTCCTCTCTATTCATGTAGTTATCACCTCATTTCAGCCTCTCTTATCTGGATTGTTGAAATAGCTTTCTCTCTGGTCTCCTCACCTTGAGGATTTCCCCAATCTATTTTTTCCTTTACACAGCTGTTAAAAGTGATTTTCTTAAATGTAGGTCTAGCCATGTCATTTCTCTACTCAATAAATTCCAGTAGCTCCTTTTTACCTCTAGCATCAATAGAAACTCTTATATTTGGCTTCTAAAGCCATTCACAACTTTGCTCCAACTTTACATTCCAGCTCTGCTGAAATAACTCCACTTCTGGCACTCTACAATTCAACAAAACTGGACTTCTTCCTCTTCTTCACAAAGTGCATGCCCTCACTTGTTTCTCAATACCTTGTATCTTTTAAATTCAGCTCAACCTCTACTTTCTATGTGAAGTTTTGCCCTTAGCTGCTGTCAACTCTCTGTATTATTAATTTTTATACATTTTATATACCCTTCTAGAGTGTGTCCCAAGTTCTTAGAGCAGTTTTAAGCTAGTACAACTATATATGGTCTCTCCAAGAGAATGAAGTTCCTAGAGGGCAATAGCAGCATAGTACTTGGCACACAGATACTCAAGAAATACTTGTTCTTTGACTGTCTGAATTAGGTTTAATTCTCATATTTCATGATGGCTTTATTTTGAATTTGTAATACACTAACACACTTAGATATTTTTAATTGTTATCTAAGGAATGTCCTTCCTATCATATAATTTTTAAGCTGACAGTCTTAATAGTGTAAGGCTTCACACTTATATCTATCAAATATCATTTTACTAACTCCATCCAATGTTCAGGCCTGTTGACAACTTTTGGGATTCTAACATCCATATATTAACTACTCCTCCCAGCTTTGTGTTTTCTGAAAATTTGATTAGCAAGTCACCTATACTTTTCTACATGTAACTAAAAAAAAGTAAATCAACACAGAGCTAAGCAAAGATCACTAATAAATGGTATGGAACATGCCATTAGAAATCTCTTAGTTCCAAATTCATCTCACTATATAATTTGCCTTACATAGATCTAACCATCTTATACTTAAGTATAAAATGAGAGGCTTTGTCAAATGATTTTTCTGAGATTTAGGTAAAATATATCAATAGCATTCACCTGCTCTACCAATTTAGTTAACTTGTTAAAAACAACAACAACAACATGTAAATGAGGTATGTCTGGCATGACTTGGGAATCCCCTGGAAGACCTGAAGGCAGATATCATGCCCCAACTAAGTCTTCTAAACATCACAATTCCTTCATCCAATCCTTGCATGGCATAAAATCAAGTCCCTTCACCATTGGGTTGCTCTCCACTGGATGCTTTTTTCAGCTTATTTATATTCTCTTAAAATGTGGTGTCCAGGACATTTTATATTCTCTTAAAACTTATATTCTCTTAAAATCTGGTCTGACAAAGGGAGACTACAACATCTCCCTAGTCCTAAACACCATGTCACAAGACAGCCGAAGAGTGCATTACTAATTAATGGTATGGAACATGCCATTAGAAATCTCAGTTCCAAATTCATCTTACTACATAATTAATCCTACATAGCTCTAACCATGTCATACATAAGGATAGAATGAAAGACTGTCAAATGCTTTTTCTGAGATTTAGGTGGACTATATCAATGGCATTCACCTGATCTATCAATCTAGTTAACTTGTTAAAAACAACAACAACAACAATAATAACACATATATGAGGTATCTCTGGCATGACTTGTCCTTGCTAAAGCCATATAACTCTCTGCGATCACCACTCAGTTTTCTAGATGTTACTAACTGTAACTTTGATAATACATTCTGGAATTGTGAAGACTCTATTCCTATCACTTTTCAAAATATCAGGACAAATACTATTCTCTGGGCCTGTAGCACGTCTTACATTCTCTATAATCTTTCAAAGCTCATGGACAGTAGGTCAGCAATCATATATATTAGTTCCTTCAGCACCCTGAGATACAGCTCTCCTGGGCCTAAGGAATTGAACTTATCAGGTGCAAATAAACATTCTCATTATCTCCTCATTCATATTTTGTTTTCAGCACCCTATATCATATTAGCAGCAACCATTTTTGTTCTGACCCTTGACCAAAAAAAAAATAAAAACAAAAACAAAAACAGATTTCTACCTACACTCATTCATTATAATGGTCTCATTTACTTTAAGGATCATTCTTATCCCTTCCTTGGTTTCCTCATTTCCCATAATAGTACTTTAAAAATATTTTGTTGTGTTGTTTTTAGCATCTCTAGTCTGATGCCCACTAAGTTTCTGCACTCCCACCAATATTACTAAAGACCTGTGCCATATTTTTGTCTTCATTCTTCACTATCTACCATCATTACATCATTCTATATGTTAAATCTGATAATAAGGTCCTTATGCATCCATGTTGGTATCTTAAGCAAACTCCTTAATGGAAATATTTCTCTTTGCATTTTCATAAGTCCATACTCTCTATCCTTCAAGCGATTACTGTAGAATTGTAGGCAACAGAATCCTACCTATCTTTTCTCTGAACCCTTTGAAATTAGATCTCACTAAATCTAGAGTTCATATTATGCCTGGATCTCTTCTGCTTTTCTATCACAAATTCCAAAATGATGCAGATACTTTTGTCCAAGTCACCCATCATTTCCACCCCAGCAACCAGTTCTTCCTTGTTTATAATCAGGTCTAAAATAGCAATTTCTCTCTCATAATTTCTTCTTTGAAAATGTGGAGGAAGTTATCATTAAGAAAAGCCAAGGATTATTAGTTACTCTGCTTTTGGCAAAGAGAAAGCATCAGCAGATGTCCACTTTGGCATGCATCTGTGACAGGCTTGTCTGCAGTTTCCCAAACTCCTCATCTATTTCATCCTTCTGTCTTACATTCTGTCTACCTCACATCTAACAAGTGGACACCCAGTCTTTGCTTCAAGACATCTAGTGACAGGAAACCCACCACTTCCTAGAGCAGTCCTTTCCACATTTGGATAGCTATAATTGTTAGGACGTTTTTCACGAAATTAAGTCTAAATTTCCCTTTTCTCAGTTTCCACTCATTGCTTCCCATTATGCCCTCTAGGGTCAACCAACACAAACCTCACCCCTCTTCCACAGGAAATCCCTTCAAACACCTGAAGCTAGCTATCAAGCTGCAACTATATCTTCCCCTCTAAAACTAAATAATTCCTTCATCCAATCCTTCTATGGTACAAAATCAAGTCCCTTCACTATTTGGACTGCTCTCCACCCGATGCTTTTTCCAAGTTATTTATTTTCTCCTAAAATATAGTGCCCAAGACTGAACACAAAACTCCAGATGTGGTCTGACAAAGGGAGAATCCTCTCATCTTCCTAGTCCTCAACACCATATCACAAGATAACCTAAGACAGCATTATTTTTTCTGGGAGTCATAACACACTATTTATGTTGAGCTTACAAACCAATATGAACTACCATAGAAGAAATAAAGATGAGAAGACACTCCAAAAGGATGCAAAATACCAACAAGACTTATTAAAATAAACTACCAGAGCTTTAAAAAAATGGAAATAGAAAAAGGCAAAATTGTTGATGAAGATCATCATCATTTCCAACAAAAGGTTAGCTCAAATAAAACAGTCACAGTAGTGAGGACATCATATATGCTCAGAAACTACCTTAGGGAGCAAACAATCTCCCTGCAGAGCTGAGAAAGACGGCAATCAAGAGCAACATAAATATGCAGAATACAAATTCATTTATTAAACACAATGAAAGAAGATCATAAGTCATATCAACTCACAAAAGGGTGAAAAATAGTAGAACCTCCACCAAAAAATGTTTACCTAAAGCTTCAAGTGAAACCTAATTAAGCCATATTATCCCTAGAATATCTATAGATGAAACTGTAAGAAAGACAGAAAAAATACAAAATGAAAAAAGTAAAAATTCAGAAATCACCTCTTCTCATCATGCACTTCTTGATAAATGTAAACACAAAGATAATTGTGTCCAATGCCAACGTCATCCGAAACATGGATAGGGACTAGACATGTTACTTTGTTGATATAAAGAATCAAAAGATGAAGAAACACACACATCTCTCATTGCTGGTCAGTAACTTAGTCTTTAGAGAGGTACCAAGAACACTGAGAAATTAAATTAGTTGCCTGGGGTCACTCAGTAAGTATTTTCCAAAGGTGGGTCTTGAACTCAGATCTTCTTGGTTTCAAGGTCAATTTTCTATTCATTATACATATTGACAATCTATGCAAAACAAAAAATAGAAAAATGTATGCTTGAAAAAAAAAACATGCTTAATTTGCATAGACATTTTCCTGTACAAGGTCCCAATGAAAGAAAGATTGCTTATAAATGTTAAGGTCTTCCAGATATTTTCATCTGCATATGATATAACACTAAAGGGCCTCCTTGATGAAATCCATGACCATTTTAAAGAGATTAACCTCAAAATAAATACAGGAAAAACTAAATGAATGAAGACTATATATCATAGTAACAATTCAGGCTGATGGCTACCTTATTGGGTTGGTAAATCAAAACTCATATTTGGGACGTTTTACAATTACATAATTAATTGAGCCCAGAATTAAATCAGGCCGACTTTCTACTCATTATACCATGTTGCCTCTCAACATGCATATGCCTAATACCACAAAAGATAAAGATAAGCAGGATCAAGAAGAAATACTTTGTTGTAGACATTCTGAGTCAGTACTACATGTAATGGGGAAAAATTACAAAATTCCCCCTCCTCCTTGTTGAATAATGGTTGTTAAACAAACCTTCCTACATACATTATTATTCTTTGACATGATCCTAGATATGCTAACTATAGGCAGAGAGCAAGAAAAAATAAATAAATAAATGTGTAGAGAGGAAATTAATATGCCCCTTTTTTCAGATTATAATCATTTATTAAGCTCAAGAGATTTAAAAAAAGCAACTTCCATAAAATAAGATATAAGATAAACTCATAGAAATTATTAGCATTTCTATATGACCTATAAAAATCAGAAAAAGATGATAAATGCTACTTTTAAATTTTAAATATTAAATATAATAATAAATGACATTTATATTGAGCTATAAGGGAAAAACACTTTACATACATTATCTCATTGGATACTTATCTGAGAATTAACTTAGCAAGATACATGATCTTATAGAAAGAAGATTGAGCCATAGTTTTATAACTGGAAAGGACCTAAAAGGTCATCTGATCCAAGCTCCTAATTTTACAGTTAGGAAACTGAAAAGTCAAAGAGATAAAATGCTATGTCCATTAAGCAGGTAGTAAGTGGCAGAGCCAGGAACTACCTCAGGTCCTCTGACTCTAAATCTAGCACTCTTCCCACTATACTGTGCATGCTAATGGAACAGGAATCAAATAGTCTGGAGTTGATAAGACCACCAAAAGGCCATGGATTTTTCATGATATTAGTCATGCCTGCTCTGTAGTACTGTATCTTATTCTAATAGGGGAGCCATTTAGTCCTAAGATTAGAAACATTCTCATAGGAGCTTCAAAAGACCCTGGTTTAAATGCTGCTCAAAAGGAGTAATGAAAAGCACTTTAATTATCAGGCCTCATTTTAATTATTAGGCAGAAAGTTTGATTTTCTACATTTGGGGGAATAGAGAGATATTATCAGCATCCTCCCAGTGTGTGAGGTAGTTCTTGCTGAGGAAGCTGGAATTTGCTATGTAAGTGTTGCTGTGGCAATGGTTTACAACAGCTGAAAATGATCATGAGATGCCAGGTCATCTGATAAAGTCATGAAGACATTGAAAAAATATTCAGATTTAAGACCACCAGTTTATTTCTTATGCAATTGGGTCTATGAAACGAACAGAAATCCTGTGCACTCGTGGAGCATGTGGTCCAGTTTTGTTTTGTTTTTTAATGTTACTAAGACATTGAATTGGTGTGGCTACACTGGGGAGCAGAAGTTTACCACTCTAGGAACTTCCAAGATGCATAATTAATACAAATAATAGAGAAGCACATTGAGCTTTCCTTCCTGGACCACTTATGAAATACTTGTGGTGATAAGAGATTCTATTTGCTCAAGAACTTACTTCTACTAGATGTTGGTTGCTTTAGGAGTAAATCCCTAGGGGCGGCTAAGTGGCATAGTGAATAGAGCACTGGCCCTGGAGTCAAGAGGATCTGAGTTCAAATCTGGCCTTAGAAACTTAATACAAAACTAGCCATGTGGCCTTGGGCAAGTCACTTAACCTCAATTGCCCTACCTTCCTCCCCTCCAGAAAAAAACAAAAACAAAACAACAACAAAAAACAAACAAACAAAAAAAAAACCCAGAAGTAAATCCATAGATTCCTAAAGGGACTTGGAAATAAACTGCCAAAAAACATGCTGCAACCCAGTTTCTCTGACGTTTACACATTTTTTAAAAGAAAATATCATACTAAAGAGTGCCATAGTTCTCCCAACATTAAATGCTGATACTATGTTTGTGCTCTAAAAAAGAAGATAGCTTATCAAACCTTTTTTTGGAAAGTACTAGACATTAATCTTTACTGCATTTTCTTTCCAAGAAGTTATGCTTATCTAGAAATGAAAACAATTCAAGAAAAAAAAATATATATATATGCATGTTCACATACATACACATATTGTAGTAATGTAAATATTCTTAACACTTTACTTATTTTTAAAAATTGCTACTGTTTTGTGGGTCTGTGAATTTCTTTGTACACAGTTTAATAATTTGGCTGTTTTGAAAATTAAAAGGAACCAAATAGAAACCAATTTCACAAAGTAATAAGAAAAATTTAAACAAAGGCAAAAGGTTGGGAAAAATAGAAGAAAATGTATGGTACCTCAAAGTAAAAACAACAGTTCAAGGAGAAAATATTTAAGAATCACTGAACTATCTGAATGCCGTGGTCAAAAAAGAGTCTAGAAATAATATTTCAAGCTCTTTCAGGTAGAAAAGGATGCGAATCTAAAGGAATTTCCATAAATTGGATATTGATGAGCAAGTTATGGTATATAAATGAGATGGAATACTACTGTGCTGAACTTTGACAGTGTTATGACCAACCAGGATTCCAGAGACTAATGACAAAACATGCTATCCCCCCCAATAGAGAGGATGCAGAATGAAGAATGAGACATATTCTTTTGAACATAGACAATGTGGAAATGTGATTTGATTAACTATACATGTTTGGAATATGTTTTATTTTTCTTGTGTTCTCAATTGGGATAGGAACTAGAGTTGGTGGGTAAAAAAGATTTTGACCAATTAAAAAATAAAATATTTTAAATTAAAAAAACCCAAGGGATATGAATTTTGATGAATGGTCAAAGAATATAAATAGAAAGTTATCAAAGTAAGAGTCCCTGAGCCCTGAGGGAGAACCCAGAACTGTAATTCCAAACAGCCAACCCAAAGTGCCTTTTCTACAATATTCCGTTTCACTTTAAAGATACAATAACATTATCCGTAGTCTCAGTCTATACTATATGTAGTTTAATTAACTATATGTTAATTAACATGTATTAGGTATTACACATGTAATACCTAATAGCAGGTATTACACATGTAAATGTTAATTATTATTGTTATTAAATGAGGTGGGCATGGGTCTGAACTGAAATGCCTAAAGAATATTTACATAAGGGGCGTCTAGGTGGCACAGTGAATAGAGCCCTGGCCCTGGAGGCAGGAGGACCTGGGTTTAGATCTGGCCTCAGACACTTAACACGGGGGGCAGAGCCATGTGACATTGAAGTCACTTAACCCCAGTTGTTGCCCTGCCTATCCCCCCTCAAAAAAAAAAAAAAAAGCAAAAATAAAGAATATTTACGTAAATCAGACTAACCTGGACTGGGAAGACTGGCTGGGTGAGAATCGCAGTTCTCTCAAACAATCCTTATAACTCATTCAGGAAATACTATGAGGAAATCATCCAACATTCTATGCCAAGAAAAACTGGAATATAGTCACAATTTTATTGATATTCTCCTATCTCCCTTTCTAAACCCCTCTCCTACCATTTTTATTGACTGCTAGGTGTCCAGTACCCTCTTATTACCCTTTAATTGCCCAAAGTTCCTTATTCCATCCAAGCCTGCCCATCACCAAGTCCACCTTCCAAATTCCCCCTCTTTTCCTACTTCTCCACCAGCCAGACCAAAAAACAAACAAACAAACAAACAAAAGGCAAACAAACAAACAAACAAAAAACCCAGAAACAAAAGAAAAACACATTTAACATATTGAAAATTAGTTCTCTACAATAATCTAATTGTTTTATTTCACCTAAAGGGTAGATGGCTAAGTTAGCCCTTTAAAATGTAACTGTATTTTTTAAAGATGAGTTTGTTCACAAGATCCTTATTGGAGTCTGACAAAAGTGACTAACTCTGGCACCTCTAGGAACTAGGAAGTCTTTGTGTGGGACAGGCCCAGAAAGCCCAGAGATGCCCCTAGGAATATTATAGTTCCCAGTCCAAAGGAACCTTGAAAAGGGATATCAGTTATCTTTACTTCCACCAGCCCTGCCCCATTCACAGGAATTGTATAGATACTTAGAATACAAAGTTGTTCACAGGAACCAAAATGTCCTAGAAAATTATTCCAGCTCTTTAGAATAGCTAAGGCACAAAGCAGATCAAGACTATATCCATCACACTTACTTCCTAAGTGATGGTGTTAAGCAACTTAACCTCTCTATACCTCAATTTCTGCATCTGTAATATTTGGGCCCTAACTTCTGGGAGCAAACATCTAAATTGATGATATTTGGGAAGCTATTTAAAATGTTAATAATGGGGGTGGCTACGTGGAGCAGTGAATAGAGCATCGGCCCTGGAGTCAGGAGGACCCAAGTTCAAATCCGACCTCAGACACTTAACACACACACACACACACACACACACACACACACACAAAAACTAGCTGTGTGACCCTGGGCAAGTCACTTAATGCCAATTGCCCTCCAAAAAGGAAAAAAATGTCAATAATATGTTAGAAATCTGGAGAAAAGCTGTTCAAAATCATAGATCTGAAAGCATGATAAAGAGCAGCTTAATCACCTTCAGAAATGTGAGCTATTAATATCATTATTGTTATCACAGTTATCTTATTCTCATCTTCTTTTGATAAGGTTTAGATAGAAACAAGTCACTGTTCTACTGTTTTTCTTTTATTGTTACAGTAAAGTTATTATCATCATCTTTCTCTTTCTTACCTTTTCTAACAGGATTAAGATAGAAATGGATCCATCCAGAAAATGGCCTTGGCCATGAACTGTGTGCATAATTAAGAGTTGTTTCAAGTTATAAGGGGGTGGGGATGGGGAGGGGGGGGAAGGGGGAAGAAGAGTGTGTTTGTTTGCAAACCCCAAAGAAGAATTGGGATTCAATAAGAACTTTGATTTGAAATTGTCAAACAGAGCTACTCATAGTAGTTGCTTGCAGTTGTTCATTGGACACCTTGCTGTTGCTTAGGCTCTGAATTGGAAAACAAACAAACAAATTTTGTCTAACCTCTGTTTTTCCCTTCTTTCAAGTTTCTTCAAGTATTTGCCACATTAACCTCACACTCAGAATGGTCAATTTGGGGGAATTAATAAATTTGTTCTACCACTTAAAAAAAAAGATAGAAATCGATCTCAGACAAGTCCCTATTCTGATCATATTCTTTTTCATAGTTAATGTTCTATGGATTGTTGAACATATGAATAAAATAACTTATTTTTGTAATTGAATAAAAATATTATGATGCAAGGTCTTGGTGGGTTCACTGAAACTTCATAGTACAGCTCTACTGGCAGACCAAACAGGGATGAAATGCACCTCATCCAGTCTTCATGTGATTTTAATCTTCTCTGTGGGGTCCTCATATACTGAAAGCTTTTCATTCCATGCAGCTTGAAGATCATGAGTATTTGGTATGGTGATATTTTCTAAAATTTTTGTTCTTAAAGTTTTAGGGGATCAGTGGGCAATTGTGAGTTTATTCTATGAGGATGGTTTGGTTCCAGTACCACTAACTGGGTTTTACAGTATATTTTGAAGTCTATATATGAAGCTTGTTGATTAGACATCTTTCAGTTCATGAAAGATAGTGATCTTCTGTGGTATAATTCTAGCCCCCAGATCACAGTCTGCTAGGTGTAATAGATGCTAAGTTTTAACACCTTGAAGTAATGGTTTGCAGTTACTACCATTTCTTTGCATAATCTATACTGATCTAGAAATCTAGGCACCTTAAGGGATAATACCTTTTCCTGAATTGCCAACATAAATCCCTCTATTTCTACAACTCTGTATGATAAACCATTTGTTTAACACTTGGTGATCAACATATTGTTGGCTGGATTTATGGACATGTTGCCCATGGAAGGTCTTTTGATTCTATTCTTGTATCTTAGCAATTTCATAGGCTCTATCCAGAGACAAACAATTTTCATTTCATCTCATTTCAAAATAAATTTAATAACATGTACCTGTTATTACTGTAGCAAGATTAGAAGAATAATCCCTCACATATGAAAGGGTTACTTAGATTATCAACTACACTTGTTGACCACCCATTGGCATATTACTTTATTTGTTCCTACACTATATCTTATAATCCCAAATTCTATGTTGACCCAGGGGTGTATTTATATATTCTTTTATTCATAAATAAAATATAAACATTCATTAACAAAATTTAAAATCTCTCAATTAATCAATTAAGCTGAGAGACCCAACTCAAGTTAAACAAAAAGTACTTATTAAATAAAAATAGAGGTATATGTGTTACTCATATCTATCTATGTATGTTAAATTTCGTGGTATCACAGGATTAAATAAATTACTGAAAATAGAATTTGTTAGCAAATTCTATAACAAAGAGAAGTGGATCATTTTAACATTTGAGTTGTGGAAAAAAAAACAGCCAATCACTTTCAGCTCTCACTGCAAGAATAGTAGTAGTAATATCAGTAGTAGTAGTAGTAGTAGTAGTAGTAGTAGTACTAAGAATCTGAATTTAAAAGAAGTTAAAATGCTTTAACTTCAATATTTAAGACTCAGGATTTAATCTGTGTGTACTTCCTCCAGTTTTGCAGGTCAAAATTCTCTATACCAGGGGTGGGCAACCTGCATCCTCGAGGTCACATGTGGCCTTCTAGGTCCTTGGGTGCAGCCTTTTGACTTCTGTGAAGTTTGGATTCAGTCAAAGGGCTGCATTTGATGACCAAAAGGCCACATGTGGTCTTGAGGCCTCAGGTTCCCCACCCCTGCATCTATGCCTTAATGAACTGCTGTCTCCTCCCTATTTGTGTCCATTTCTATTAAACAAATACTATGTAATTAACTAGGGTGGGAGTTCTGAGTTTAAATGAGAGATGTTTAAATTCTATGAATTAAGAAGAGAATGCATAAATAAAAACCTAGATCAACATGGAATCTAGGGTGATAAGATAAAACATGGGAACAAGGCTGAAAGATAACCAGTAAGTGGATTTGATAAACTGAGTAACCCTGTTTATAAGAGGGGTCATCTTTCTTATACTTCTACACTAATAACAGGTACATATTATTAAATTTGTTGAATGTTACATGAAAACGGTTCCTCTCTGGGTGGAGCCTATGAAATAGCTAAGATACAAGAACAGAATCAAAAGACCTGATCATGAGCTTCTCCCCAGTTTTGATGAATTGATTTCCTTTTACTTTAAAAAAAACTGTTACAAAGGAAAATTCACTGCGTAGGGAAAGAACATCAGAAATTAAGCTAATATAAAAACAAATCAAATAAAAATTATAAATATAAAAAATATAAATATAAAAAAATTTCAATAAAAAATAGGTATCGTTATCCCCAGCCCAAAAGTCTAAATACCATACCTTAATACCTTGCTAATAGGGCAAACAATTAAAAAAATGAAGAAAATGTGTCAGAGAAAAGGATTCAAAGCACATTTTTTTTTCAATTGTGGCATTTCCAAGTCTGTTGCCATTATATCTGCTTGCTTGAGATAGTTCTTCCCTTAAAATCACTTAGATAGTTACTATAGAGATTACTTTATAGAGTAGTAGTAGCTTTAATGACAGAATGATATTCAATTTAAAGACATATGGTAGTCTGGCCCAGACATTCAAATGGAAAAGTGAAGAACATCATGCAGTAAATCGATTATCAGTGGGTATACAATTTCTTTACCTTTCTCTCTCTAAAAAAAAAATCTGAGTAGTACACCTAAATTCTCCTATCTTGACCATAAACAAAAGTCAGAAGTCAGCACAAGATACACTAACAACCTAATTTTTCTAACTATTTCACAGAGTTATAATGGCATAAAGGATCTTTCTGTATATACATGAAGTTTCTCAAAAACCAAAACAGGGCATATCATAAAAGAGAACGATTCCATGAAGTACAAATTGAAGATTCCAAACAGGCCCCAGACTTATTTTTAGCTTCTCTGGGGATAGCAATATTCAACATTTGGACTAGTCCACATAATTGAGGTTCATGAGCAAATCAAACCTGGATGAGTGAGGCTGCGTCTGACTGTAAGAATAATTGAATTAAAACAAACTGCTTTCTAGAACATGGGGGGCTGGGAAGAGAATTAGATGAACTATAAATTAAAACAGAGGATATGAATACCATGCAAACTCTAGTGTTAGGGTTAACGTGAATCTGGAAACAGTTTAGTGAAAACCTGGTGTGGCTAGAGGCCAGCTCCAAGCTTAGTTGCTCTGGGCTAATCGCTTCCTTCAGGCAAGCTACTCTAGCGCACTAATAGGTTTTAATAAAAACTTCCAATTGGGCCAGTAAACCCCTCATTAAGCTGTTTTTAAAGCATGAATTTAAGAGCAGCAAGGGTAAAAGGTCACAAGGAGTATTTAATTCACAACGGCTGGCAAGAGGTGCTGTTGTGATTGAAAACACCAGAGTTCAAGTGTCCAGGGCCATATAAACATCCGATTCTGTCACTAGACCTAGTTAAGTGACAGTTTGAAAAATAGATTTAATAAGGCATAAGGAAAAGTTTCCCACTCTACATGAGAAATAGAAACACAAGATTGTAACATTAGTTAAAAAACAAAAATGGTCAGTATCCACTTAAACATAATTCCCTTAACTGTCAATATCTTGCCTAAAATGGTTTTCAAAGATA
The DNA here is from genome assembly GCA_011680675.1 of Gymnobelideus leadbeateri. NCBI lineage: Eukaryota > Metazoa > Chordata > Mammalia > Diprotodontia > Petauridae > Gymnobelideus > Gymnobelideus leadbeateri. Next base: position 797,684 of record WOXC01003884.1, read on the forward strand.
GTCTACAACTCTTATACCATAAATGTCATGGACATAAAATTTCTAGTTTTATTAAATCAAAGCAAATTACAACTGCATCCTAAATTACATATTACTTGTTTGTTTGTTTTTTATTTTATATTTTTTCTAGTTGAAAACCCTCTCTCTAATTATTATTGGTAAGAGTTTTGTAATCAATCTTAGGCAGCAACTACTGCCGTGTATCACTTTTCTTAAACATACCAAGGTCTATTATATTCTCCTTATTACTATTAGAGACATTTCTAAGCTCTATGTCCCAAATGCTTTTTTTTTAAATGAAAACACACAGGCAAACCATAACTCAATTTAGACCCTGAAATAGCACTCTTGTTTTCCTGCTACCTTTACTCTTTTCCTGAAATTTGTCCTTATTTCATAGATCTGTATGGCAACACTTGTTGCTAACAGGCTCAGCCCCAAAATAGAGGGGGTGCCTGGCTCCTAACATCAGCACTTTAAAATTATGAGCCTATCATATTCATATTAGTCTCTCCACTATACAATTCAATATTGCTATATAAATGATTCATTATTTCTTTAAAGAGTACTGGATTTGGTGTTAGAGGACCTGAGTTCAAATCCCAACTCTACAATTTACAACCCTTGTGACAATAATTATGTAAGTCTCTAGACTTTTCTGTTCCTTCATCTGTTAAATTAAGGGAGAGAATTTGAAAAACTCTGAGGTCCCATTTATTTCTAACTATGATCACAATATTCTGTGCCTCTCAGTTCTTAAGAACTATTTTCTATATTCTTAAGACTATTTTCATCCCAGTTGTGAGCACATCAAAAAATTTAAATTTCTTTTTCTAGTCAAGGGGATGCAATCATTTTTAGTATCAATGCTATCTTAGAATACTGTTCTAAAATGTCTCAACCACTTTCCTAGTGTAAGTCCACATAATCTCAAGACTTCAATTACTGCATTTTCAATTATTTTGATTACACCTGACCAGGTCTTCCTACTTCCAGTCTCTCCCCAACCATAACCCACCCTATATGCTACTGTTAGGGTACTTTTTAAATAGATGCATAGAAGAAAGTTGAACACAGTCTGCTACATGGCCTGGACTCAGTAGTGAAATATTTAAGATGAAGGGCTAGGATCCCATAGCATTCATTCTATAGGAAGAGTCAATTTAAGAAGGATGGGGAGGCTCTCAAGAATAAAATTCCAATAAGAAAAAACTTCAATAAGGAAGAAAATGGGAGCTATCTAAAGAAAAAGGATCAAACTCCAAAAGTTCTCAATAGACTAGGACAATGGGTCAAATTGAATGACATGAAATGTAACTGGATTTAAAGAACCATAACTGCACAAGTGATGGAGACATGGATAGTTCATATGTAGTGTTTTCATATAAAAGAGACTTGAGAATTTTATTGGACTGCATACCCAATATGTCTACAGTGTTACACAGTGGCCAAAAAAACTAATGCAATCTTAGACAGAATTAAAAGAAGCATAATGTTCACAATGAAGTAACTATATAGTCCTGTCCGACTTTATACATTCAGACCAAATCTGGCTTTAGGCACCATATTTTAATGAGCTAGGGCATTTCAAAGAAAAGCAACTAAAACAGTGAGAAACCTGAAACCATATCATACAAAGATCAATTCAACAAACAGAGCTTTAGCTGAGAGAAGAAATATTATCAAGTGCCTTTAAGTATTTAAAGGGTTAGCTTATAGACGAGAGATTAGATTTTAGAATAAATCTAATCTGGCTCCAGATGGTAGAACTAGGAATAATAGGTATATGATATGGAGACAAATTTTGGCTCAATAAAAGGTAAGACTTCCTAATAATTATAAGTTTCCAAAGTAGATTGGACTAGAAGAAGGTAACAGAGGCTTCCCATCAATGGAGGTCTCCAAGTTAGATGCCTGGTGACCAAATTTCAGTAATGGTAGAGACGGGAATCTTGCACAAGTACAGACTGGAACAAATGACCTCTTGTGTCCCTTTCAACTCTGAGAGTCTATGACTAAATGAAATCAGACAACTTTGGCAATATCCATAAATAGGTTGAAATAATATTAATGCTAAACCTACCTCAGTCCTCTGAAGTCCGGCATCTGATCATTGCTACTGCCCCTAGCCCTTTATAAACCACCTTGCTCCCTGACATATACCCTGCAAACCAGTGGCACTGGCCTTCTGGCTGCTCCATAAACAAGACATTCCATCTTCCAGATTCAGGTATTCTCTCTGGCTATCCCCCATGCCTGTAATGCTCTCCCTCCTCAACTCTGCCTAATGACTTTCTTATCTTCCTTTAAGTCCCAACTAAAATCCTACCTTCTACAGGTAGCCTTCCCCAACTCTTCTTAATTCCAGTATCTTCCTTTCCCCCCTCCCTGTAAATTCCAGTGCCTTCCCTCTGTCAATTTTTTCCTATCTTGTATATAGCTTGCTTTGCATATATTTTTTGCATGTTCCTTCATCTAGTCAATTAGGGGAGAGAATCTGAAAAACTCTGAGGTCTCAGTCATTTCTACCTATAACCATAAAATTCTGTGCCTCTCAGTTCTTAAGAACTATAGACTATTTTCATCCCAGTTGTGAGCACATCAAAAAATTAAAATTTCTTTTTCTAGTCAAGGGGATGCAATCATGCTATCTTAGAATACTGTTCTAAAATGTCTCAACCATTTTCCTAGTGTAAGTCCACATAATCTCAAGACTTCAATTACTGTATTTTTAATGATTTTGATTACACCCTACCAGGTCTCCCTGCTTCCAGTCTCTCTCCAACTATAACCCACCTTATATGCTACAAACTTCTTGAAGGCAGGGCCCATCTTTTGCCTCTTTTTGTATGGCCAGCACTTAGCACACTTAATAAATGATTGATTGATACAAAAGATCTTCAAGAATCCATACTTTTTTTAGAAACATTTGAAGGGTGTTAAATGTAGCATTTAATATGACTCAGCACTCGATAAAGGACTATGATAGCTTTTCACATGTTCTAATTTTACCAGCATAAAGCAAGGATTTACTTTACAAAATACTGCTCCATCTCTTTGGAGAAACCAGTGGCATGCAAACTGCAACACGTAAATTTCATCACTCACTGTCTTGAAGGAGAAGAATTTTTAGTAGCTTTCACCTAAAGGTAAATAACAAAAAGCAATCAAAGGTATTACCAGCTGATCCAATTTGGCCTAATGGCTTGCTGTTATTTCTACCCTTTGTTAGCCCTTTGCCGTCTTTTAAAATTCACTCAAACAGCATGCAGTTTTCAGAATGCTACCAAACGCCATCCTCACAAATATCCAAAAGCACACTTCCTGCAGAGGTACAGGAAACAGTCAGCATTTACAAAGCTTACTTGATGAATTATTTTTTAAGATTGTTCTTTGAAGTAAATGTTACCAAACTGTAACTGCTTTCAAAGTCCAGAGATATTCAATGCAACTTCTTCAAAAACAGAAAAGGATGGCCGCATTGTTGTTTCAGCTATATTATAACAAAAATATTGTGGTTTTCCTGTGTTCTGACAAAGTCACTTCGAATTTACATTTCATTCATCTTATTCAGCAACAGCATTTTATCTAAAAACAGGACTAAAGGAATCCTACTGCGAACAAAGAATCTGAAGAACAGTGGCAGGTTACTTACTGATTCAGGAGATAAAAGTAGATCTATCACAACCTACTCAGTCTGAGAAGAACAGTGGTCATTTAAGAAAAATGGACTAATTATACTATAACTTCCAGTGTCCGGACAAAAAATTTAAGCATATTAAGAAAAGGGTAAACTGGTCCTTCCCATGACACCTGAAATGTTGGTCTGTACTTCATACTCTACCACCGATTCACTTACAGGAACTTGGGGAAAACTCCTTTGACATCCCTACTCTGTTTCTACATCTTTAAAATGAAAGGCACAACTACCTCTAGTTTGTTCACAATAATTCTGGACAATCAAATGAGAATAAAAAAATTAAATATGTTGAGTTTCTTAGGGGACAGACATCACACAAATAAAAGCTCTTAACTATTGTGTTATGAACTTGTTAAAATGAAATTAGATACTGCCATAACCATATCTTCAGACCAGTTAAAAATGAAAGTTCTCTGACAATTTAGTCCACTCCAACTTTTAACAGTATACCTCAGGGCAACTTTTTTCCACAAAGACAGTTGTTCCTTCTACATTTAGAGCTTAAAGCATTAATTTGAATGTCTTACTCAGGACACCAATTTATTTTCCTCAAAGTCTGCATGGTAAAGATGTGAATCACTGAATATAATGTTATGGGGGGAAAATGTGGTAAGAACAAAATTATTTGCAATAGGGAACTTAGGGAAATATGTTGCACTGTAGTGCTGTAACGACATTCAAGAAGAGGCATGACCAATTGTTTTGCTGATACACCCTAAGAACCATAGGACTTTTCCATTTGACTTGCAGCTGAAACCTTCCATAGGTGTCTCCCCAATTAAAATGTGAGCTCCCTGAGAGCAGCATCTGTCTTACTTTTCAACCTGTATCCCAAGTGTTTAGCAATGACTTAATAAATGCTTTATCCATTCAGTCATCCTGAAGACTAAGTTTTACAGTTAATCTTGAAAAATAAGTAAGTAATGAAATAGCAGCTCAACTTTTTATGGGACTGTATTCTTATACACATTCTCCTCTCAACCATCCTGTGAGGAAATTAGAGCATATTTCACCATTTTACTATTGAGGAAAGCAAGGCTTGAAACTAGTGAAGTGACTTCCCTAAGCTGTGAAGTGGAAGAGCTGGGACTTAGAACTAGGTCTTCAGACTCAGTATCTAGTGCTACACCACATTAACTCCATTGAGTACCTAACAAATCAAGTAAAGCATAGTTATAGAATTAATTTTAAAAAAAGGTAAGACCTCATGTTTTCTAGGTACATTGATTTCATTTTCCTGGAAATATTTATATGTTACTCCTTATCACATTTCAGTCCATTGAATCAGCTTTGACGCTTATAAGAGATTCCACAACCATCAGACTGACCAGCCAATGCTAAAAGTCAATTTTAAACTCACATAAGAAAAGCCTTTAGAGGTGTGTGGGAGGTAGAGGGAGTAGGAAGCAGAGGCAACAAAAGAAGTATAGGGTAGCTATGAACCTCAGGTACTATGTTCTTAGAGCCACAGAAGGGAGAAGTATACATTTCAACAACAGCCTTAAGGAAAAACACACTTTGTCTCTCTGGCACCCCCTGTTTCATCAGCTCTATTATTGTACAATAACAACAGTCTGAGGTCCTGCACCTCCTTTACTCTAAGGCAACTTACAACTCCATTTCAACAGTAGTCTATTGAGTCAGCACTCCAAACTAGAACATTTCACACCATACAGCAAGAGGTGGGGGGGGGGGGAGGGAAGGAGAGGAGGAGGGGTGAGGGAGGAGGAGAAAAGAACCAATGCATTAAAACGAAGGAAACTCATCAACATCACACCAGAACAGTCTTAGGTACACCACACATTGGGGCAGTACCAAAGAAGGTGAAAGCCATGCATTTTATAGAAAAAAAAAAAAAAAGTTGTTTACTATCTCAGACATCACAGGCAAAAAAATACTAGAAATTGGAAAACAAGTTCATGCAGACGTGTGAGGTATAGATACTTCCAGTAGATTCCAGAAAACAATGTGGCATAGGTATGCTAGGTAGAAGAGGCAATCTGCCACAAGAGAGCCTACATTGAACAGAAACGCATTTTGGAAAACCACAACACAAAACTGCATTTATTTACAACAGATAAATATATTCTTTATATGTTCCAAATCTATCTATCACCTACTATAATCTAGCCTTTATTTCTCCCTTGAGTCCACAAGAGGTTTCATAATCACTGAATGTTTTCTCCCTCCCAAGGCAGACAGCTATGTATGCTAGGAAGACTAACAAGACTGCAGAACAGAAAGCAATTGTCTAACACTTCGCTAAAATTTAAGAATAACAACATCTAAAACATTCATGCCACTGTTTTGCCTCATTCATAACAATAATAATAATAACATTAGCTAACATTTATGTAGTTCTTACTATGTGCCAGGCACTATGCTAAGTGCTTTATAAACTATCATCTCATTCAAACCTCATGACAACCCTGGAAGGTAGGTGCTATTATTTATCCTCATTTTACAGATGAGGAAACTGAGGCAAAGAGACGTAAAATGATTTCCCCAGGGTCACACAGCTAGTAAGTGTCTGAGGTAAAATTTGCACTCAGGTCTTCCTGACTCTAGGCCTGGCTCTCCATCCACTGTACCACTAGCTATACATAAATTCTGAGCTAGTTGTATCAAATCCCCAGAACTCTGTAGAGTCTCATGAATCATATTTCAAAGCACATGGGAGTCGTTTTCCTTCCAGTTTCATAAATAATCACTGAATATTTTAATTATTCAGCTTAAAGGAATATAAAATCCTTCACAATGTAGCACCCCAATCCCTCAGAATGACACAGTGGTTACCCCTGCAAATGCTATGCCAACAAATAACTATTTCTGATAGATTCCACTAGGATGGAAAGGCCTTTGGTGACTGACTATGGCAAGTGTCCGAGGACCAGTGTAAATAAGTATAAAGGAGTTTAGCAACCACTAAATGGGTTAGTAGGTAATCAATCATTTTGCTATGACAATCCATGAAACTAAGAAAGGTAAAAAACAGTCCCCAGATCTGTATGATCCCTTTTTACTTATATAGTGTCCATCTTAGAGAGGCAGGAGGGAAAGCAGTAACCACTAAAAAGAATACAGTTTATAGGCCATCTCTAAGGGACAGGGCCTACCCGTAGAATAAAATAGTGGTGCCAAATTCAAATAGAAATAGGGGCCACTAAGATATACAAAAGGATCCGTGTGGGTCAAATACTGACTTAGAAAAACCACATGTTACCATTATCTGTACTTTAATGTATTCTTACTTACTTTGTTAAATATTTCCCAATTACATTTCAGTCTGGTTAAGGCCTCCCTCAGGAATTTTGTAGGCTGCTTGCAGCAGGAAGGCCACAAGTTAGACACTTCTGCAAAGAACTCCATGGATGATGAAACTCCCTCTAAAAACTTTTATTTGGAACTCAGAGAAGTTAAATGATTTGTCCAGGGTCACAGTCAGTATGTATAAGAGGCAGAACTTGAACCCAGGACTTCTTGGTTTTCAGGTTCTAGCTATCTATCCACTATACCAGTGACTTGTACTCTAAATACAAATCATAAAAAAGTAGTAGGCTTGGATTCAGGAAGACTTGGGTTAACATCCTGTCTGTGTGACCCTGGAAAAATCACAACTTATGTGCCCGTGTTAATTCCCTTGGATTTATCTAATAAGACAAAGGGTTTAGTGGAGGGAATTCCCACATAGGAGCTTCCCCATGCTGATGAAATCACAGATCTTTCTTATATTTGCATGCTCTAAATGTGAGATATTGGTGCGATGACATTCTAAAATTAATATTGACATTCTCCCTGTAGATGAAGTTTCAAATAAATAGAAGGATGAATTACAGGTTTTTCTTGGAGAACAAACAAAAGAGCTGGCAGAGTCAATTTTGCCTTGTGCCTAAAGACAAAAAGGATAACCATTTAATGAGACACTTGGTCTTATTACCTCTGCAGTGTTCATGTCAGGATAAAAGTGTTTTGTAAATGTTAAAAGTCCTGCATAAATGTTCCTCATCCTAAATAAGAGGTCAGAATAGCAGCAGCTATTACAAATATCATTAAATGGGTGAAGAAATATAGTTAGGATTGTGGGAAAGGAAGTCCCTCTCTAACCACCAAAGTTTAAATTGGTCCAGAGTAACTTTGATAATAACTCCAAAATAACCCTGATTTTAATCATGTTTTCAAAGATAGAAAATTTCACCTCAGGCAGACACTGAGTTGCATATAATAAATGCTTAAGGAGTAGGAAGGCATGTGACTATTAAACTCATTCCAAAACTAAACCAAATCATAGAATCAAGGAACCACAGAGTTGGAAGGAACCCTAGAGGTCATTTAAGCTAACCCATTCCTGAATAAGAATCCCATCTAACACATGCATGATTTGTATTCTAGCCTTTTCTTGAAGACTACTACTGAAAGGGATTCTACTATCATCTACATCTTAGCCTATAAATATTTTTAATAGAAATTTTGCATTGGAATTTTTATCTTAAATAATTTGAAATGGGAAAAAATTGGACCATGGGGAGTACCTTTTTATAATTGTTTAAAATGACCACTGAATTTAAGAATTCACTGAACTACTGTAGATTCTATGCCTCTATGCTAGTGACCTGAAAGAGTTAATAGTATATCCAAGGTGCCTCAGGCACTAGAAGAATTAGACTCATAAATATTAAACAACCACTACCATAATATTATTAAATCTAATACTCCTTTCAGAAAGGAGAAGTGTATAGCAGGGATTGTGCAATAAAATCCACCAATATTACTAGGAACCTGCTCGTCCATCTGTCCCCTCAATATTTCACCCCCCCCTCAAGGCAGACAGTTATGTATACCAGGAAAACTAACAAGATGATGTAGAATAGAAGTCCCACAGTTAAAGATGTAATTGATCCAAATAAAACACTAAGTTTTCTCTTTCTCTCCCTATGACTCGCAAGAAAAAAGTAGAATTCTTAACTGAGGTGAGCATTTCTATGGAATGATTCCTTCCTCCAGTATCTTTTAGAGGCCTAATAATTTTCAAACATGCACAAGAACACAAATGTTCCTTGGTCTTCCCAGACCAAGACCAAATAGTGTTCCATCTGAATTTGCAGCATTAACAGAAGGCACAACCACCCTTCATAACAGTTATGCAAAGTTCTCCTTTCTTCCAGCTTGACTTCCCAGGATCTATCTACCTGGATATACCTACATGTTCTCTGAGTCAGTCCTACTCGCTCTATGTTTATTCAGATCACATAAATGTCTCTTATTAAACAAAGTAAATTTAAAAGTAGGTTTAAAAAGCACATATTTTACTCAACTGTGTTAAATATAGTATCAAGCTACCCTTGGCCCAATCTACTTGGGACTTGAATGCCCCCTGCAAATTTCAGCTTTATGCTGAGAATTGTATGAGGCTTAAGTATGCTGTAGAAAACTCACCAAGGTGTGTAAAGATGAGATGTGCCTTTGTGATCCTTTTTACATGCATAAATGTGCATATCTCCTTTTCATGTACCCTAGAGAATCAAGTTGAATAATAATATCTGTGGATGTATTCATTATAATGTAATTGAACTGTCACCACTATGCCTACAAAAACCTTATTCTATTCCAGTAAGGTGGAGATAGAATTTCTAGGCATATAATGTATCTGAAAAATTCATGATTTCACACATCTGCATTAGCTGGTCATTCTTAGATGGTGCCTGCCTAAATTAGAATTCCAAGACTAAGCACCTAATATTATATTAAGGCATTACAATAGCTGAGTCTTTTAGAAGTAAAGAGTATATTAAATACTTGTTCACTAAAGTCTTTGAAAGGCAGTAGACTCAAACAAAAAAATATAAAAACCTCTCAAGGTACATACCCCCAAAATAGATTGCCAGGTAAATTCCTAGAGATTGTTTTCCTGAATTATAATCACTTACCAAAAGCATACCTGAAAAAGAAATAGAAAAAAATACATTAAAATATAGTTTAACTTCACTTTCAAATCATTTTTATTTTGCCTATTAGATTGATGTATAAATTGGCCATGTCTAAGTAAGATGCACATAAAGTTATGTTCCTGTATATATTGTGCAATTATTTGATTTTTACTACACATGGAAGTGACTGTCCAGGCCCACATCTATAGGGCAAAAACTAATGGAAGAGTGTGTGTGTGTGTGTAGCTAGCACACAGATGATACAAAAAGACATCAGCTTTGGTTTAACCTCTACATGAAACAAACTCAGTTGTCTGTGTTTTGTGTTTCCTACCCGTAAGAGTGAGCTGCACATAGCTTCAGTTCCTACAACAAAATCTCAAATATTAGAAATGAAAGGGACCTTACAGATCCTTCATTTCAATTAGTTAATCCATCTAATTAGATGAGAAAAGTCAGGCTCAGGGAGGTGAACTTGCTTTCTTTAAATCATGAAATTAGTAAATAGCAGAGTCCAAATTCAAAAACAGGTCTTTCCTCTAGATGACATGTACTCAACTCCTTTCTCCCTCTTTTTTTTTTTTTTAAAGATTTGCCCCTCTCTGGGGCGGCTAGGTGGCGCAGTGAGTAAGAGCGCCGGCCTCAGAGTTTGGATGACCCGAGATCAGATCCGGCCTCAGAAAATGAGCACCCACGCATAAATCAAATGACTAGCCGTGTAACCTTGAGCAAGTTACTTAACCCCAATTGCTTTAAAAAAAAAAAAAGATTTGCCCCTCTCTCTAATCTTCTTCTGGTTTTGACTTGTTTACTTATTTGGATATTGGTTTGAAACACCAAACTATATTATTGATCTGTGGTATATCTAGATTTAGGTAATGATGAGATGGATTATCTACTATTAGTTTACAGGGCCTTTGAGGATTGGAAGCACCACCATTAAGTGAATGAATATTGGAACTGAATTTTGCTGCACTACATATTAGCTCAAAACTCTGAGGTAGGATATTACATATTGATTAGATTTGAAAAACTTTCCAGAGTGCATCACTGATGTCTTTACCTCTATTCTAGTTCAGACTATGATAAAGAAAGGGATTTAAATTAAAGAATATGTTAATGTCATCTAAATTCTAATGACATAAGAAAGATATGTGCCCTAACACTGTCAAATCTAATTAGAAAACTAGGGTTCCTCAAATTAAATTAAGGCTCTGTTAATTTACTTTTAAATTGTTAGAATGGAAAGTGAGAAGCAAACTTTTAAAAGAATCAAAACGCCAAAAAGGAGAAATGCTTCCAAGTCTTTGAATTTACAAGTAAAGCAAAGCAACACTACATGTGGCCAAAGAACAGAAGACTACCACTCCTGTTACAAAGGACTGTATCTTTCACCTCTCCCAAGGATTTAACAAAGAACATACTCTTTTGATTCAAAAAATAATAATAATCTGAACGACCATGAAATAATGCTACATGCAGTGGCTTCTAAAACATAAACAATTTCCATTTCTAATAAGGAAGCTGATTCTAATAAGTGAAAGAGATAAGATAGTTTCAGAAGCATTCCATCAAACTTTAATCTCATAGCAACTGTGCCATTAGAAATATAATTTTAAACTTTTAATCAGGGCAAACTGCCAGAGTACACAAATTTGTAAAATACCACTGTAAGTGACAAAAATAACCCTACCATTTTTAAACCAAATTCCACTCAAATGTAAACATCTTAGAAAAGTAATTGACACAGAACTTTAAATTATTTTCATCAGATTTGCTTGGAATTTTTCTACCTGTATTTCATAGCTTCACCTGCTTTGAGTTTTAAGTGACAAGACTACTTGATATAAGATTTTTAAAATAAGCCCAGCAGATCCAATTATATGGGGGAGGGGAGAACTAAAGGGTCTTCATTATTTTTAGAGCTTTTGTTATATTATTTTTTTCCAACAGCTGGAACTTGTTTTACAAGATGTTGTCTTTCATGGAGATTTTTTTTTAATTCCTTAAGTCCATCTCTGTTCCTAAGAGCCTAAATTTTCTACCAAAATGGTCCATTTTAATAAATTACATCAAATTATTTTTAAAGACATGTTTTTGCTCCATATATCATTGGCTTAACTCTACCTGATTGGCAATTCATTAGGCTCCACCATTCTGAAGAGGGCAAAAATAATCATGAAAGGGGGAGAATGTGCTGAAGGCTGGCAGAAATCCTGCTGGAAAATAGCCCACTTTTTAAACACCTAAGCGGTTTTCTGCTGTTTCAAGTATTTTATTTTACAGATTGAGCTTTTTATGTAAAGCTACTGATTTTATAGAAAACCTTTGATTAGAATGGGATGTTAAGTTTAAAATAATTTTCATTAAAGTGGCATAACATAGAAATAGGTAATATGGAATTGTTCCCTCTCATTTCCAAAGTCATTACTTCTTCTTCCAGTTATGGTACAGTCTAAATGTAAACTCACAAGAATTATTCTATTTTCTTGGCAGACATAAGGAACCCCCCGAGGCCTATTTAAGAAGCATGCAGCAAGGAATTAATAATAAATTGTTTTCTGACGTGTGTCTGTTGCTGATTACATCAATCAAGACTGAAGAACTTGTCATGTGATGACAGCCAAACACTTGTGAATTTATTTCTCTGAAGAAGCTCATGATGAAAAATGCCAAAGAAACAAAAGCAAATGGCTCTCTCAGCAACTAAATAAAATTAGTAGGGTTTCTTACCTAGAGACTAGTGGATTAACTGGGACCGCAAGAAAGGTGGGAGAGTAACATTTTTTCAAACCTCCTATGCCTTTCTACCCACACACAAACTGAGCTGAGTAGAAACATTTCATTAAGAAACATTGTGAGGGTGTTAGGATGAAGGAGAAAATAAATCCTTTGTAGCCCATGTCTTTTCCTAGGAGAAAACAGTTTTCCATTTTGCAATAGTTCTTCAAGTCATATTCTGTATATGGATGGAGAAGGATCATATTCACAGAAGCATGAGGTGAAAGAGCTAGTGTTAGGAGTTAATTAAGTAGTGTTCTTGTACTAATATTCAAAATTTCATAGGTCCATGAGGGCTTTGCATAGACAGCTTTAATCTTGGAAACAGTCATTCAAGAAACCAGGAAAAGACAGACAATGAGCAACTTCAAAATACCAGACCTAGTAAACTAATAACAACTTAACAGTGAAGTAGTACAGTATAACTATTGTATTGTATTTGCATTCTGGCTTTTTAAAGGTCTTGTCTAAAGTACCTTCCAGTTCTAACAACATTCCATGACTACGTAAATTTTAATTTCTAATCTACTGTGGAGACAAGACTAACACATTAAATAGTTAGGGGGCAATATAAGGCAAAATAAATTAAATGTTGGGTTTTATTGTACAGACTATAAATGCTGTAGAGTTCAGAGAAAAAATGGCAACTTGATGATATGGTGGATATTATAGTGCCATAATTGGAGTCAAGAAGACCTGAGTTTGGGATGGCTAGGTGGCGCAGTGAGTAGAGCGTCAGCCCTGGAGTCAGAAGGACCTGAGTTCGGATCTGACCTCAGACACTTAACGCACACACAAATGAAAACCTAGCCGTGTGACCTTGGGCAGGTTACTTAATCCCAATTGCCCTCCAAAAAAACAAAAGCAAAGCAAGACCTGAGTTCAAATTTTGCCTCAAATCCACCTACTACCTATCCAACCCTGGGTAAGTCACAGCTTCTCCTAGCCTAAACTTTCTCATATGTAAACTAGAGATTATAATAGCACCTACCTCACAGGCTTGCTGTAAGAATCAAATGAGATAACACATGTTAATGGGCTTTGCAAACCTTAAAGCACTCTATAAATTCTAGCTGTTATTAAATACTAACTGTTCAAATCAGCAAGGGCTAGAGAAATTAGTGACTTAGGCAGTTATAAACAAAAGATAGGATTTATTTTAAGCAAGAGAAACTATAGGAGGAAAGGTAATGAACTGAGAATTCCTATGAGAGGCAGAGTAAGTAGTATAATGAGTTATAAAATCAGAGTTGTCTCTGATCTTTACTAACTAGGTCATCCTGGATAAGTCACTTAATCTTGTTGAGACTAGGTTTCTTCATAAACAAAATGGGAAGGATAATATCACCTACCTCACAGGGTTCTAATAATGAAGTGTTATGCAAATCCTAAAGTGCTATATTGTGAATTATCTCTTATTTCATTCTTCTTGTTTTTTATAGTGTTCAGATAGAAACAATCTTCGAAGAAGTCACTATCGTGCTATTATTCTTCTATAATTAATTTTTGCAGACTATTGCACAAGTAAATAAAATGATTGAAAAAAATTTTTTTTTGTAATTTAGAGTACTGGGACATAAGCTTGCTTCTGTAGACTCACTGAAATTGCAATGTAATCCTCAGACAACTCCAGAAGGAGATAAAATACATGTACTAATCCTGTTCTACAGTGATTTTTATTTCTTCTACTAGGTCTTTATATTTTGAAATCTTTTCATTTTATGTAGTTTGGAAATAAAAAAATACTGAGTAAAATGATATCTGTATAAAAAAAAAGTTGTTCTCAAGTCTTCAAGGATCATTGTTAGGTCTGAACACTTCTGAGCAACAATTTCAGTCTCCAAAGCAACTGGCTCCAGTACAGTCAGGCAAAATCACAAAAGTATCTTGGGGTTTATATTTGTAATAATGTGATTTGTCATCTGTTAGTTAATAAGGAAAGAGACCTTCTGGCATATAATTCTAGTCAAATGAATATGGTAGATGCTACATTATTGAAACTTAAAGTACAGTTTGTATAAAGTTTTTTTTTGTTTTGTTTTTGTTTTTTTTTAATTTTCCTTTCTTAAAATTAATTTGATTTGTTTTTAGTTCATGAATGTTAAAGTACTTTTAGTGGTAGCAAAGCATAGGGACAAAATAGGTGCCCACCAATTGGGTAATGGACAAACTATAGTACATGAAGGTAATGGAATATTATTTTTCTGTAGTAAACAAATTGTATTGAATCTTGTTCAAAGACTGCACAAAGGGCACAAAGTGATCTTATGCAAAGAGTAAAAAGAAGCATAGAATGATTTAAGTAAACTAATGCAAAAGGAAATAAGCAGAAACAAACAAGTAGAATGTACAATGATTTCAACAATGTAAATGGAAATTAATAACTAGAGAAAAATCAAAAAGAACGTCACAAAATTACAAAAGAATAAGCTTGGCCACCAAGAAGAAATATGAGAAAACATCTCCAACTACTTTGCAAAGTATAATGCAATGTAGATCAATGCATATATTGTCATATTTTTTCAATGTATTTATTGGTTAGGTTGATTTTTTTCTCTTCTTTTTATTTTTCCTTTTCAGGAAAATTCCTTGTTATATGAAATGGATTTCTGGAAGGATATAGGGAGATACAAGTCAAAAATAAAGGCTATATTAAAAATAAAAGATCAATAAAATTATGTTTGAATGAACAGGCATTTATTTTCCCTCTCAACCCTACCTATTTAAAAAATAAGAAGAAAAATCATATAAAAGAAAATAGGCATAGTGAAGGGGAAAAAATTGTACCTTGGTCATGTCCCAAATATATATATTTACATTTTTTTTCTACACCTTTAGTCCAGAATCAAGCTCTCTGTCAATGAAGTGGGTAGCATGCTTTATAATATGTCCTCTGAAATTATGGTTGGCCATTGCATTGATCAGAACTCTTAAATCTTTCACAATTGCTTTTATTTACAAAGTTGTAGTAGTAAAATTGTTTTTGTTTACATTACGAAAAATTCAAGTGAGTACAACTCATAATCTTCCTTTAATTAAGTCCCTAAACTTTGTACACATCATAAATTACTATTACTGATTGAATAGTTTGGTGAGGTCCTCAGATGCATTATTTTTTATTTAAAATTTGTTTTATGAGAGCAGAGTTGAGATGGCAGAGTAAAAACAGGACTTCCAATCAGCTCCAGCTTCCACTTCCTCCAATTCATGTAAAAAACAACTCTAGACAAACTTTGGAGCTACAGAACACACAAAATGACAGAAGGAAGCTAACCTCCTGCTGAAGACAGCCCAGCAGGCCGGGAAGAAGGGACCAGCCCATCTCTCTGGGAGCTAAGCACAGCCTCAGTGATCCAGAAGTTTTAGCCTCAGGGTGGCCTGACCAGCCACCAGCTGGAGGGACTTCAGATCACTAGCAGCTGTGGCAGTTTCCAGAATTATCAACCCATAGATGTCAAAGACAAAGTGAAAGGTCAATGTAGATTTTGCATGCACAAGGAGTTCATAAGTGTGATCCAGGCCTTGCCCCCAGGGCGTGAAACAACTGAGGCTTTGTGACTGTGCTGCTTCAGAGTTCCTGGCCTGTAGATTGTAAGGGGATGAAGCAACCAGTCTGAGGGGAAATCTCTCTTGCTCCAACCTGCTTGGATATGGACTCTGTTCTTGGGTGGAGGTTCGAGCATGCGGGACCAGTTTGCCAGAGAGTGTCAAAGCTTCAGAGAGGGCACCCAACAAATACCTTCAGCAGGTGAGAAAACCCCAGTGATTAGGATAAAGCTCCCATTTCTGGTAGCAGAATTCTACTGTGGCAAAAGGCTCAAAAGTCAAGGAATTGAGTGGCAACATGAGCAAGCAAAGGAAGCAAAGCAAACAAAGCAATCCAAAATTAGACTACTATTTTGGGGACAAAAAAGATCAAAGCATGGAATAAGAGAAAGACAATGAAGTCAGAAATCCGGCACCAAAAGCTTCCAAGAAAAATATGAGCTGGTCACAGGCCACAGAGGAGCTTAAAAAGGATTTTTGAAAACCAAATAAGAGAAGTGAAGGAAAAACTGGGAAGAGAAATGAGAATTATCCAAGAAAATTATGAAATGAGAGTCAACAACCTGACTGAAGAAAATAACATCTTAAAAATAGACTAACTCAGATGGCAAAAGAGGCTCAAAAAGACAATGAGGAGAAGAACGCATTAAAAAGCCAAATTTGCCAGATGGAAAAAGAATCTCAAAAGCTCACTGCAGAGAATACTTCCTTCAGAATTAGACTGGAGCAAATGGAAGCTAGTGACTTTATGAGAAATCAAACTACTATTAAATAGATCCAAACAAATGAAAAAATAGAAGGCAATGTGAAATATCTCATGGGAAAAACCACTGACCTGGAAAACAGATCAAGGAGAGATAATTTAAAAATTATTGGACTACCTGAAAGCCATGATCAAAGAAAGAACCCAGAAATCACCCTTCAAGAAATTCTCAAGGAAAATTGCCCTGATGTTTTAGAATAATTTGATATAACTCCAGTAGCAGACAGGACAACAGAGACTATACTTGCTTCATCCTGAGGTCTCTATATTTTAAAAGCCCTTTTCCCCCATCCAGCTTGAAGATTATGAGTACTTTAATAACATTTATGCCAACAAAACATTGTTCTTAAATTTTTATGAATTGTGGCTTAACAATTATGGGCAATAATTCAGTCTGTGATAATGACCCAAGTCCAAATATGTTTTATTGGTTGAGTCCTACACAACATTTTGGGGTTTGTATTTGTAGCGTAATTTGTCAATCCATGAAAAATAGAATGCTTCCCATAGATAATACTAGTCCCTAGGTTATACCCTGATATTTATTTCATAGGTGCTAAATTTTAATGGCCTGCATTAATAATATGTATAATTTCTATAATTTTATTGACATAATTTATATTAATCACTTAGTACAGAATTCTTAAGGATAACCCTTCTGTAATTTCTGGTGGAATGACCTGGTTTCAAACTGATATCCTCCATCAATCTTCAAAAACACAACTGTATGAATCAGCCATCTGTTTAACACTGCTCAAGACATCATTGTTTGAGTTCATGAAGATATCACCTATGGAGGGTCTTTTGATTCCATTCTTGGATCATAGCCACTGCTAAGGCTCTATCTAGAGGTAAACTACTTTTGATTACTTTACTTTCCAGGTAAGTCTCTAAATATTATCTTCATGCTTAACAAATTTTGACTAAAGGAGGTCAAGATATTTATAAACCTTCATTCAGTACTTCTAATATAACCTTCTGATTCAAGCTTAAAGATCTGAGTTTTTCTTTCCTTAGAAAAATTTAAACATTTAACATTTATTGACATTTTTAATATAATTAATAAAGATTTAATAAGAAGAAATAAAGATGTTTGATGTCTTTTTCAGTAGGGTCATCTCAGTCAACTAGTCAATAAATATTTAATAAGTGCTTACTATGTATCAGGCAGTGTTAAATGCTGGGTGTAAAGTCAAGCATGAGCAGCTTCCTAGAGGACTGCTGCTGTGAACAGTTTTTCCAGGTTCTGATTACACAGTATAGTGAACTCTCAATTTATTCAGTAACAAATATGAGCAAAACATTCACAGAAAATCAAGTACAGCATTCAGAATGTTACAACTTATCACTAAAATAGCCACATAGTTTTCACCAAAGTGAAAAAGAAAGTACATTTAAGCAAAGTACATTCACAAAGTCTTTAATTCAATCACAAAGTACAAAAGTCAAAGTCATCCACGTGAGGTCCAATTAAGTTACAATATCATCAGTTACTACTCAGTACCCTCTTAAGGGGTAGTAGAAAATACAAAGGCCATCTACCCCTAGGTCACAAGTAAGTTAGAATTTCATCAGTCACTACCCAGTACTTTCTTAAGGGGTAGTGGAAAATACAAAGGCCATCCACCCTTAAGTTACAATTAAGTTACAATTTCATCAGTCAACATTAAATATCCAAGAAAAGGTCTTTTCATCTTGACTTGAGGCAGGCTCTCAGCTTCCACGGTTCCTCTTCCATGGACTGAGCTACTGCCTGAATCTAACCAACTACCACCTGAGTTCAAAGGCAGACAGCTTCCCAATTCCTTGTCCAGCTCTTTGCACAGTTCCTATTCCATACTGAAGCTCACAGTAACTAGTCCACCTCAAGTCCTTATTCAAATACCAGGAAACTGAGTCCCAGAACCAGAAAATCAAAGTCATTTCAGTAACCACAAAGTTGGTACACATGGTACATATGGAACACCCACATTTCCAAGCCTTCAAAACAGAAGAGGTTCCCTCAAGCAAGGATCCTCCTCTCTCACTCATGGTAACTCCTCAGCAGAAGTTCTGGCTGTCTCTCAGAAGAAGCTCTGCCACCACAAGTTCTGTCTCAAAATCAAAATCACTTTCTCCAGCTCCATTTTCAAAATCAAAATCACTTTCTCCAGCCTGGACCTATCCTCCTCAACCTCCACACATCTTACTCTAAGAAATTCTGCCTTAGTTCTCAGTTCTTGATTGCTCTTCTCAGTTCTTAATTCTCAGTTTAGTCCTCATTCCAGCAGTAGCAGCCCAGCCTCCAGATGCCTGCTGAGAGAAATTCTGGCCTCTATCAGCTTGGGCTTTTCCTTATATAAGGAATTAGGTCCTCCCTGTTTCACCCCTTCCTGCTACAAGTTCCTCCCACTATGGGATTCACAAGTTCTGGATCATAATACTTGATACAACCACACTTGAAACAAGTGCTAAGTGCTTGCCAACACAAGGGGATCTTCAAATTACATTACTAATACACTGGAGATACAAAAAGAGGCAAAAGACAGTCCTTGACTTCAAAGAGCTCACAATTTTGTTTTTGTTTTTTGCTTTCTGACCAAACTGAGTTTCTTTTCAATAGTATTTTATTTTTCACCAGTTACATGTCAATACAATTTTTAGCATTCATTTTAATGAGATTTTGAATTCCAAATTTTTCATCCTCCTCTCTTCTGAAAACAGTGGACAATTTGATATAGGTTAAAATGTGCTATTGTGTAAAACATATTTCCATATTAGTCACAATTGTGAAAGAAGAAACAGAGCAAAAGAAAAAACCCATGAAAAAGAATAAAGTTAAGTGAAAAAAGTATGCTTCAATCTGCATTCAGAATTCATCAGTTCTTTAACTGGATGTGGATAGCATTTTCCTTCATGAGTTCTTTGTACTTGTCTTGGATCACTGTGCTGCTGAGAAGAGCTGAGTCATTCACAATTGACCATCACACAATGTTCCTGATACTGTGTACAATGTTTCCCTTGTTCTGCTCATTTCATTTTGAATCAGTTTATACAAGTCTTTCCAGGTTTTTCTGAAATCCACCTGATCACTATTTCTTATTGCAAAATAATACTCCATTACATTCATATACCACAGCTTGTTCAGTCATTCCCCAACTAATGGGTAATCCCCTCAATTTCCAATATTTTGCCACCACAAAAAGGGCTACCATAAATATTTTTGCAACTATAGGTACTTTTCTCTTTTGTATTATAAGAGCTCATAATCTTGATGTCATCCTTGTTCATTAAATAATTAACAAGATGTTTTGATTTGATTCCCTCTTTAATTTGGAAGCCAGGCTTAGCAATATTTAAGAGAGACTATAGTGGATAGCTAGACAGAATCATGATGGGTTTAAATCGTCTCCCTTTAAAAAAAAGCCACATTTTATATCACTTGTCCTTGATGTTATAGTGTTTGGAGTGTGTTTTAAATACACAATGTACCAAGAGCAAGAAATAGAGAAATCCCACTTAAAGTTGCTGTAAACATTATAAAATACTTGGTACTCTACCTGCCAGAACAAACCCAGGAATAATAAGAACACAATTACAAAACAATTTTCACTCATATAAAGTCAGATCTAAAAAACTGGAAAAAATTAATTGCTCATGGGTAGGACAAGCTAACATAATAAAAATGACAATTTTGCCCAAATTAATTTACTTATTTAGTGCCATACCAAACTACCAAAAATTATTTTACAGAACTAGAAAAAATAATAACGAAATTCATCTGGAAGAACAAAAAAATGTATGCAGAATATCAAGTGAATTAATGAAAAGAAATGCTAGGGGAGGTGGCCTAGTCATATCAGATCTTAAATTATATTATAAAGCAGCAATCATCAAAACTACTTGGTACTGGCTAAGAAACAGAGTGGAAGATCAGTGGAATAGATCAGATACACAAGACACAACAGTCAATGACCATGGTAATCTACTATTTGACAAACCCAAAGACTCCAGCTTCTAAGATAAGAACTCATTATTTAACAAAAACTGTTGGGAATATTGGAAAAATAGTATGGCAGAAACTGGGCATAGACCATTATCTTATACCATATAGCAAAATAAAGTCAAAATGGGTTCATGATTTAGATATAAAGACTGATACTATGAATAATCTGGGAGAACAAGGAATAGTTTACTTGTCAGATTTATGGAGAAGGGAAGATTTTATGACCAAACAAGATATAGAGAACATTATGAAATGCAAATGGATAATGCTAATTACATTAAACTGAAAAATTTTTGTACAAACAAAGCCAATGCAATCAAGATTAGAAGGGAAGCAGAAAGCTAGGAAACAATTTTTACAACCAGTGTCTCTGATAAAGGCCTCATTTCTAAAATATATAGAGAACTGAATCAAATTTATAAGAGTATAAGTCATTCCCTAATTGACTTTTTTGGAGGGGCAATTGGGGTTAAGTAACTTGCCCATGGTCACACAGCTAGCTTGTGTGTGTTTGTGTGTGTGTGTGTGTGTGTGTGTGTGTGTGTGTGTGTGTGTGTGTGAAGTGTCTGGGGCCAGAATTGAACTCAGGTCCTCCTGACTCCAGGGCTGGTACTCTATTCACTGTACCACCTAGCCACCCCCCATTCCCTAATTGATGAATGGTCAAAGAATATGAACAGGCAGTTTTCAGAGGAAGAAATTAAAGATATCTATAATCATATGAAAAAATGCTCTAAATCATTGTCAGATTGGCTAACATGACAAAACAGGAAAATGATAAATGTTGGAGAAGATGTGGGAAAATTGGAACAATAATGTATTGTTGGTGGACTTGTGAACTGATCCAACCATTTTAGAGAGCAATTTGGAACTATGCCCAAAGGGCTACAAAAATGTGCATACCCTTTCACCCAGCAATACTACTTCTAGGGCTGTATTCCAAAGAGATACTAAAAATGGGAAAAGGACCCACATGTACAAAAATATTTATAGCAGCTCTTTTTGTTATGTCAAAGAAATGGAAATTGAGGGGATGTCCATCAATTGGGGAATGGCTGAACAAGCTGTGGCATATGAATGTAATGGAATACTATCATGCTATAAGAAATGATAAGCAGGCAATCTTCAGAAAAATCTGGAAAGATTTATAAGAATTGTTGCTGAGTAAGGGGAGCAGAACCAAGAAAGCATTGTACACATTTATAGCCACATTGTGTAATGACTAACTTTGATAGACTTGTCTCTTCTCAGCAACACAATGTTCTAAGAAAACTCCAAAAGACTCATGATGGAAAATGTTATCCATATCCAGAGAAAAAATTACAGAGTCTGAATGCATATCAAAGCATAATACTTGCTCTCTCTCTCTTTTTGCTTTGTTTCTTCTTTCTCATAATTCATTCCATTGGTTCTAATTCT
Organism: Gymnobelideus leadbeateri; assembly: GCA_011680675.1. Classification (NCBI taxonomy): domain Eukaryota; kingdom Metazoa; phylum Chordata; class Mammalia; order Diprotodontia; family Petauridae; genus Gymnobelideus; species Gymnobelideus leadbeateri. The sequence continues at coordinate 819,802 of WOXC01003884.1, forward strand.
TCTTTGCAACATGACTAATGTGAAAATATGTTTAATGTGCTATATGCAGAACCTATATTTGCCATCTTGGGGCGGGGGAAGGACGGGGGAGAAAATTTGAAACTTGAAAGCTTATGGAACTGAATGTTGTAAACCAAAAATAAATTTTTAAAAAATATATACAATGCATTTCCATGTAGACATCAAATACTCTAGTGTTATCATTATGTTTGGATCTATTTTATAAATTTGCAGTACATGAATAAACCAATTAGTTCAAAAGTAAGCCTAACACTTTGTGATAAGCAACAAAGGAAGTATAAAAATGTTATGGAACTTTGAGGTGGTTTGTTCATCCAATAATATGAGTACAAGACAAGTTGCTCTTTATATCCCTTAGGCTTTTGGCACACCCTTTTGCTCCCCAGTCAACTGATTTCTTGTATTAGAATCTTTTTTTATGATATACAAGCTGTGACTAATTTGTATACAGTACCTAGACATGAAATTAACCTATGTGTGGAGGCATCACATCATTTTTTTAGATAAGAGATATATGATGCCTTCTGCTAAGTAATGCAAGTTCAAAACTAGGTCTAAGTGGAAAACTGACTTTAAAAAATATATTGCCAGTAATCTATGCACCACTAGAAAGCATTTGAGCCTAGAATTACTGATCTTATTCTGTTTACTACCTTCCAGAGCACCTAGAATTTCAGTCACCTTCCCTGACATAACTGTATGGTCATTAACTACAATAATGGGTGCAAGCTTTCTGTTTCTCATAATTCAAACTGTATTTTCACTGTACTGAACTTCTCACAACCATAGACATGACCAGAATTTTTTCTTACTCAAGGGTTATTCAATCTCTACTTAGATTGATATTCAATTTCTATTTTGTTCTTTTGCAGTTTTGACCTCTTACACCACTTTAACCTTTTGACCAAAAGTTATCAAGTGTCGATTAAGAAAATCTGGAATTTCCAATTTGCTTTTGTTTTCCATATTCCTTTCCCTCTGGATTTCTTTTTGTTGCCTTCAACTGGGCAATATAGTGTACGAATTTTCTAACAGCAAGATAATGTTATAATTTTTCATTACTTTTCAACTTTTTTATTCATTCCAGTTACTGGGGAAGCAGAAAGCTAGGAAACAATTTTCATAATCAGTATCTCTGATAAAGGTCTCATTTCTAAAATTCAGTGGTAGTTTGATACCTATTCTTAGTCTTATTCCTTGAGAGATCCACCTTTCTATGTATCTTATTGTGACAACAGCTATTGCATATATTTGTTGCACGAAGGTCCTGAAATGTGTAGTTTCTGCCAAATAATATTAGAGGATGTATTCACTCAGGACAATTACAGAAGGTACCTTTTTTTTTTATTTTTTTATTTTTTTTTAAGCAATTGGGGTTAAGTAACTTGCTCAAGGTTACACGGCTAGTCATTATTTATGCGTGGGTGCTCATTTTCTGAGGCCGGATCTGATCTCGGGTCATCCAAACTCCGAGGCCGGCGCTCTTACTCACTGCGCCACCTAGCCGCCCCTTTAGGGCAATTGGGGTTAAGTAACTTGCCCAAGGTCACACGGCTAGGTTTTTGTTTGTGCGGATTAGGTGTCGGAGGCCGGCTCCGAACTCAGGTCCTTCTGATTCCAGGGCCGGCGCTCTATTCACTGCGCCACCTAGCCGCCCCGAAGATACCTTTTTTTAAATTACTCTGTTTTGGTATAATAAATTTGCTAGTTGGCTAAATGTCATCAAAACAAAAAGGGGATTTCTGATTATTACAGTCTAAGTATACTCATCACCTTTTAAAAATAATTTGAGACATTTATGCTATTTCTGTCATCATTTCATTATTAGGTATAATTTCTAGAGTTTCATTAAGTGAAGATTTCTCAATGAACTTAAGGTTTTCAACTTTTCCCTTTTCTAATTTTAGTAGTTTTTCAATTTCATCTCTCATTTCATCTAATTTAGGCTTATGACTGCTTGGCATTGGTTGGCAATATGCTATTGTGTGGCTTGGAGATGACGGTACCAATGCCTAAAAGAATTATGAAGCTCTTGCCTGTAAGTAGTGAGGCCTGTTTCCAATGTTGTTGTAATATATAAGCAAAATATCCATATCTCCATTCCATTTCATGTCCACACATGGTTCATCCACTTAGGTCAGTACATCTCTAAATGAAGCAATCCCACCAAGAGAAATATTTTTAATGTACCTTGATTTCTAGCATTACCAGAAAAGAAAAACACACTTACACTACTATCCTCTGTTAAGCTGATCATTTTGATAGTTTTTAAGAGAGCCATCTGCATGTCTATGCCAGCTTGTCTATTTTTTAAATTCAACAAGACCAATTTTATCACATTACCCAGGGTGCTAACCTAGTAAATATTTAACAACTAGTATAGTGGTAAATGTTTAACAAGTGGTTCTCTGAGAAAAAAATCACACACAAGAATTTTTTAGTTTAATCTGCATTATTGACATTTTCTCCATTACTTTCTAAAATCAGACAACCAAGAAAAGAATAAATCAAGCCCTGATTTGTAACATTTGTCAATCTCCAGGGTAAAAATGCTTACCCTGTACACGATGTAGATACAAAGGTTCATACTATAAACAAACTAGGAGAGCAAAGAATAGTTTACCTATCAGATTTATTCAGAATAGAGGAATTTATGACCAAACAAAAGATAGAGAACATTATGAAAATAGATTACTTTGGGTTACATTAAATTGAAAAGTTTTTCTTTTTGGTATAAAGCCAATGCAATAAAGATTAGAAAGGAAGGAGAAAGCTGGGGAAAAAATTTCATAATGAGTATCTCTGATAAAGGTCACATTTCTAAAATATAGAGAGAATTGAGTCAAATTTCTAAGAATACAAGTCATTCCCCAATTGATAAATCATCAAAGGACATGAACAAGCAGTTTCCAGATGAAGAAATTAAAGTTATCTATAGTCATATGAAAAAATACCCTAAATCACTACTGATTGGAGAAATGCAAATCAAAACAACTCTGAGGTACCACATCACACCTATCAGATTGGCTAACATGACAAATCAGTAAAATGATAAATGTTGGAAAATTGAAACACTAATGCATTGTTGGTGGAGTTGTGAACTGATCCAACCATTCTGGAGAGTAATTTGGAACTATGCCCAAAGGGTTATAAAACTGTGCTTATCCTTTGACTTAGCAATACTATGTCTAGGGCTATATCCCAAAGATATCACATATATGGTAAAAAGACCCACATGTACAAAAATACTCATAGCAGCTCTTTTTGTGGTGGCCAAGAATTGGAAAGTAAGAGGATGCCCATCAACTGGGAGATGGCTGAAAAAGTTGTGGTATATGAATGTGATAGAATACTATCATTTCATAAGAGATGATGAGCCAGTGGACTTAAGAAAAACCTGGAAAGACTTATATGAACTGATGCTGAGTGAAATGAACAGAACCAGGAAAACATTGTACACACTAACAGTCACATTGTACAATGACTAACTTTTATAGGCTTATCTCTTCTCAGCAATGCAAGGACCTAAGACAACTCCAAAAGACTCATGATGGAAAATGCCGTCCACACCCAGAGAAAGAGCTTTGGGGTCTGAATGCAGACGGAAGCACACTATTTGCTCCCTTTTTTTGTTGTGTTGCTGTTTCTTCTTTCTCATGGTTCCTCCAATTAGTTCTAATTCTTATGTAAAACATGACTAATGTGAAAATGTTTAATAAACATGTGCATGTAGAGTCTACATCAGATTGCACACCATCTTGGGGTAGGGAAAGGCTATGGAGAAAAAGAAAATTCGGAACTCAAAATCTTATGGAAGTGAAAGTTGAAAACTAAAAATAAATAAATAACTTTTTTAAAAAAATAAATTTAACAAATTTTAAATGCTCACCCTGAAAATTTAGCAATCAGCTCTTGAACCTGTTTTAGCTAGCTCCAGCACACCCCTGGTGCTAAGCACATCAATGGTATCACCAGGGCCCAAGTGGCCAGTCTTTCAGAGTTTCCAATAGATCTTCAAAACTCCATATAGTCTCAGGACATCGAGGGTCAACTATAAATCACCTTAGCTGCCATTTCCTAGCCTGTTTACTCTGTTAGCCTCTATGAATGATAATCTGGGCTCATTATTACTATTATTATTGGTCTAAAATTACTACAGTGACAACTAGCACAAAGGATACACATTAGAGACTAGTGGAAAATAAAAACATCAGCTCTTCACGATCATTAAAACAAAGCCAATTACTCATTACAACAGTTTGAAATGATAAAAAAACAGCGATATAGTAAAATTTAGGTTGATTCGTGGATCAACCTTTTGATATCCTTAGGAATCCTGAATGACTCAGAACCTGGAAAAAGATAAACAAAAAAAGTGTCTCCAGAAACAAAAGAATATTTGAATAGTAAGCAGGGATGAAAAAAGTAGAGAACTAGACCCAGAAAATCATGCCCAATTCAATGCAAATGGTTAACTCACTGAAGAGAAATAAAGAAGCCCTGAGAAATGCCCATAAAGAATTAGCTTTTTCACACACACACACATACACCTCAAAAAATGGTTCATCCTAATAGGAGAATGAAGGGGGCAATATTTCTAACAGAAAATCAGAGAAGCAGAAATGAAGAGAACAAGAATAGGATAATTGCAGAGGGTGGGGAGGGAAAAGACCTGGTGATATCATAGTAACAAACCAAGTCATTTAGATCTATGTTCCATCTATTTGAACCTCAACTAAATTAACCGCAACTTAGAAGAATTTAAGACAGAAAAGTAAAAAGGAAAAGCAGTCACAAATAACCTAACTAAATCAAAAGACCTTCTCAGTCCTCATTACCCTTTGTTTCTCTGTAAGACCTGGAACCATGGACCACCCAATTCTTTTGGAAACTCACTTCTCCCCTTTTTTTTTACCTGAAACTACACTACCCCGGTTCTTCCTTCTACCTCAATGACAATTCCAGTCTCATATGCTAGTTATCCTTATTCTTCCAATCTACTAAATATTGCTATCCTCAAAACTTTGCTCTTGATTATCTATTCTCCTCTCTGTTTTTCTATCCCATGAAGAATGCATATACCTTCAAGGATTCATTGTTCACTACTATACCAGTGACCTCCAAATCTATATCCCTATCCCTGACCTTTACCCCAAGCTCTAATACCAAACCTCCAAATGTCTGCTGAGCATTTCCATTTATAGGTCCTATAATACTTAAAGTTCAATTTATACCAAACTCATCATCTTCCTAACAAAAGCAACTATACTTCTCCTAACTTTCATATTTAGGTAAATGTTCTTAGTTCTCCCATCACCAAAATTTGGAACTTCAGATCCATCCTTATCTCTTCCTATTATTTTGCCCCATACATCTAAGTGGTGATGAAAACCCTTTCTCATTAATCTTCTTAGACAACTGTGAGACAGTACTTTTTGGAGATAAGGGATTAATCAAAACATCCCTGTTACTGGAAGGCAAAAGAGGCCAGTGTGTATTGGGGGCCAAAAAACTGGAGCTCAATCTCAGCTCTGATATTTATTAGCAATGTGACTTAGGGCAAATCATCCTTATCTGCAAAATGAGGATGATAAAATTTGAACTGCTTAGTTCATTGGGTTATTAGAAAATCACTTCATAAACCTTAGCAATAAATAAATATGTGCTATTACTAGTATTAAGATAGTAGCAAAGTACTGGCTATTGGAACAAAAGAGGATATTAAGTATTAAAAATTGATGCACCCCTAAAATCCTTGAAAGTCCCTGTGCTACATGGCCCAGAAGAGTTCATTCTACTAAAAAAAAATGAAGTAACTTACATATGGTCTATTATGTAATGGATCTGCTTTGTATTACTTAATAAGTGTTAATAGTATAGTTGATGTGAACAGATTTGGAGTAGACCAATAAGAACTCCAGCATCACATGTAAGAGGATTATGTAAAAATTTCTGAATGCTTGATTAACTGAAACTTTCCCCTTGTTGTATAATTATATGGTTCTTGTTTGGTAATATGTATCAGACTTTTTAAAATAGGAAACTGATAAGGAAAAATAATATTTAAAAGAAAGTAAATGCTATGTCCTTTATTGCATTTCTTCAACAAATTCAAATATGGTTACCTGCAAGGTTAGCAGTTCAACCAATGATTCAGCAGAACCATTTTCCTTTAAGAAAAATGAATTTGCAAAGCATTATTAGGCCAAAGTATGGGGGTAGGTAACATCTTTGACAGCTGGTTTTGGTTGTTGCCAAGCCTCAGTATTCCACAGCGGTCACAAGGGAAGGAAATAAGCTAGAATTGTAGTAAACGAAACCACTTGTCTGCTTTCTGGATTTACTTTCTTGTGGTCACAGATCTCTAAAAACTGGGATCCTGAGCTCTGTAATTACAACGTCCACATTTAAAAGGAGGGAAAGAGAATAACAAAAATATGGGCTCGAAGGAAGTTTTTTTCTCCCGATGAATACTTAGTGAGAAGGGGCAGAAGAGACAGGAGAGATTGGAGGAAAAAATAAAATGAAAGCATTCTGGCAAGCTGAGAAATAAAACTCAATGCAATAGTGCTTTTAAAAATATTTTCCTGCATGTGGATTCTATGAGTCTACTAACTTGAAGCTTTTATGTTATATTTTCATAGCATTATGGATATGGGGTAACAAGAATTATTTTGCAGTGTCAACACCTAGATTGTACTTTTTTTAAATTTTTTGCCCTGAGAGTACAGACCAGGAACTAGTTAAAAATCATCTGAAAATTGAATTATGCAATTGAAGACTAACTTAAGCCAAGTCTTCTGTCTATGTTCATTTCCAAAGCTAAAAGTCATTATGGAACCTGGCTTATGAGATGCAAAAGTAGCCAGTTTCAAATTAAATTTGCTTTGGCTCAATCATTGCAGTGCCAAAACCAGAATTTATGTGGTAACTCACAGAATCCTACTTTCAAATTACTCTGTTCCACAATATGACTCTGAATCAGCGAGTACCCCCAACAGCTTTGATCTAGGCATTAGTCGGACTCTCCTCCCCTCAATTAAAGCATGTGTTCATGTAGCTATAATCAAATCCTCCAAAAAATTGAAAGACTCCCCTGAGAACCATCCATCAAAATCTTGCTGAGTCCATCTACAGCACTAAAAGGGCTGAGTTTATAGTGACTACAGGCTGCTTTAACTCTTCTCAACGGAAAGAACTCATAGTGTTTTCACAAGTGGAGCATCGATCTCTATAGGTAGAACTTGGACCAACAAAACTGAGTTTTAGTTATACTTTGGAAAGGTATACTCAATATTTTAAGGATATGTGATTTGACTGATGTGGATACTCCCTCTTCACTAATACCAAACTGCAATCCGTACAATTTAGTAATCCTTGAGGACTCCTATAGGTGAAAATTTCATCACAGTGTGACCAACCTGGTGATGAACCTCTCTGAACTTGGCTTATTTGACATTTATATGGGAGGTACCCGCTTCATCACCATGACTTGCCAGCTTGGTAAGACCCAGAAGAGCTTATACTCCAACTGCTGGCAAAGCTGTCAAGAATTCAGATGTGCTCCAACACAAGAATGAAGCTGAGTAGGACTTTGGTAGACAAAACTGTTATACCAGGCACAAACTTTTTCCAGATGATACAGAATAAATATGACTTCCTCACAGAGTACAACAGATTCTGAATCTAAATGTTGTGGTTTATTTATTGTTACCAATAAAATGGGCATAATTAACATAATAGAAATAACTAAACTTCAAGAGAGAATACTACAAAAATCATAATAAAAATGAAAAGAAAGTGCTATGGAGTCCAGAGGAGAGAAAAAGAAAAATAAAGGACACATTATGAATCTATAAGATAAAATAAAGTTTGACCACAGATCAAATTCTAATCATTCCTTTATATAATAAATCATTTTTATAAGGGAAGTGGTTGAAAGTGGTACTTGAGAAGGTACATTTTTGAAACATCTGAGATTCATGCAGAGAATTCTGCACACATAAAAAATTAAGAGTTAACTACCTATCTATAGCTTTAAAAATTCAAATACTTATAATTCCTTACAGGTGATAAAATTCTCGTTTATTTTTAATAATTTAAAAATTAACACATTTTTATTCATACCTAGTTTAAAAATCAACACATTTTTATTCATAGCTAACTCATGGATACATGAAAAGTTACACAAATAAAAATGCTAAGAAAACTTATTTCTAAAGCCTATCATCATGATTTGTATGTAGAGATCAACAAATTAAGACTTTTCAAAATATATATGAATGGGGGTGGCTAGGTGGCACAGTGAATAGAGCACCAGCCCTGGAGTCAGGAGGACCTAAGTTCAAATCCAGCTTCAGACACTTAACACAAAAACTACCCGTGTGACCTCAGGCAAGTCACTTAACCCCAACTGCCCTGCAAAAAAAAAAAAAAAAAGCAAAATATATATGAATGTTCAAAGGATATATCATTTTTTTCAGTTTAGGGAACTCCAAATGTGTAAAGATCTTCACTAATTCGGGGTGCAACCAGTTTATGACTATATAAATCCCAGGGAATTGCACAAGCTAGAGCAATTATGGTAATATATACTCTATTACATTAATTTAAAAAACAAACTTCCATTTCCCAGCCACTCACCTTCCAACCCGAACTATCTTTGTTAACTATCAGCCTCATCAGAAAGCTGACTATTTTATTCTATTATATGTGCTTTACTTTGGCAGCTGTCCTAAGGAATTTTTGTTGCTTTTTAAGAGTGCTGCATGTTATTCTTTCTCTTCTTTACTTCCCCGATTCTCCCCCTCCCCAACCCCAAAATAAAAAATAAGAAAAGAAAAGATTATCTATAGGAACTGAAACCCAAAGTAGAAGGATCTCAGGGGTAAGAGGTAGAATTTGAATTAAGGACTGTCAGACTTTAAATCTACCATTCTACTTATTATACCGTGTTACCTCTACCTCTCAAAGTATATAAGAAAAATAATTGCAGACAAAACTCTAGAACAGGGCTTCTTAAACTTTTTCCACTCATGACTCCTTATCAATGCTTCTTAAAACAACCACTACAAGAGAAAATGAGTTCACTTATTCATATTCTACAACCCAATGATACCACTGCTGTATATTTTTCATCCAAGAAAGTCAAGAAGAAAGAAGAAAGGTTTCTACATATATATACATCCTTAAATCAATAATTTTTGTGGGAGCAAGAAACTCGAAACAAAGTGAGTGCCCACTGAGGACTGGTGAAACAAATTGTGGTATATGAATATGACAGAGTATTAAGTACAATGAAACTTACAAATATGAAGAATTCAGAGAAACTTGAGAAGATTTGTGTGATCTGACAAAACAAAGAAAGCAAAACCAAGAGAACAGTATATACAATTGCCATGGATAGTATAAAAGAAAAGACCAAAAGATACAAGAATTCAGATCAATGCATTAACCATCTTAACTCCAAAGGACTACTGAAGAGATGTATGCCTTCTTTATTTTGGCAGACTTTATTTTGGTAGATTGTAGCAAACTACAGGCACAGAATGAAGTACATGCTATTAGAAGATCAAATGTGTTGGTTTATCTTGCTTAAATGTACTTCTTTTTTCCTAAGAGAAGTCTAGGGATGGAGCAAGTGGGAAATGACAGTGATATGAACTTTTTCAAAAGGCAACTAACTGGATCACTGAAATTCACAGCTTGAGAGACTTCACTAACAGAGTTATGAAACAACACTCCAAACACCAATGAAAATCCAAAAGGTGAAAAGTGATTTCTAAAATGAATTAGATTATGGGAAAATAACATTTTGGAGTTTATTCATTTTCTATGTAACAACTATTCTCTATGCTAATCCATTTTAGGAGGTAATAACACAAACTGAACAAAATTACTACATCCATATACTCTAGATACCTAAAAGAAATGGATCAAGCTGCTAAATATTTACTGCTGATGTTAACTTCTCATAATCCTGCCAGAATTTAGATTTACTTTGCAATACTATTTACTGCTTACTTATAGAAGGATTATTATTATTATGAATAATTTAAATCACTCTCCAGCTATAAAATGGAGATATCAATATGACTCTTTCTTGGAATCTTATACTAGTAAAAATTTTATCTCTAGAGTATATTATTACCATTATTTGCTCTTAAAAAGTAAAGGTAAACCATATTTGCAAGACAACTATCTATAAACTGCAGTAGGCTATATTAAACAAGATGGTCAATGTTGCCCAGAACTTTTAAAGGGAAAAATGTTCTCACAGAAATTCTTAATTAAAAAATTAGCCACACAAATATCCTTTTTCAAAGTTTAACAATCAGCAGTTCAAATAATGTCTAATATATCAACATAGAAGCAAAGCATTAAATAGTGTATTTATGACATAAGTCATCACTAAATTTAATTTCCATAACTTAAATGTGTTTTTCATTATCATCATTAGTCAACAATTGTATTGCAAAGCACAATGTCACATGGTATTAATCTTTGCTTCATTAATATGTCATATCGACTACTCACTTTTGCTCATAGCATTCTTTGAAACCGATACTCTGTTCTTTCTGTCTGAGTAGGAAGTGCCAAAAGCAGCTTCCTCTACAGGAAGGATGACCCCCTGAGATCCCTCTACTTTGGGTTTAAGTTTCTAGAGATAATCTTTTTTTCTTTTTTTTTGGGGGGGGGGAATATCAGGGAAGTAAAGAAGAGAAAGGGAAGGTTATACAGTGATCTTAAACAGCAACAAAGAAATTCCTTAGGCTTCTTGCCAAAGTAAAGCACAGATAATAGAATAAAATAGTCAGCTTTCTGGTGAAGCTGCTACTTAATAAAGATAACTGGGAGTGAAGGGGGTAGTATTGCTGAGAAACTGAAGTTTGTTTTTCAAATTAAGCCAGGGCTGAAAAGGTTGTACTTTAAGATAATTTAAAGGACTAAAATTATAGTGGTAATTATATTGCAGACTAAGGATCTTAGTATATTTCATCAGAAAGATGAAAACTAATCAAATGTTGAACAAACCTTTTATACATCAATAAAATATGAATTACTAAACTGATAAATATTGGCCAACGGAGACTATCCATCAAGTGCCAAGTGTATATGTAGTAATGAGTAAGTATAATAAACATAATGCAGTAATGAATCAGTGACTATTCTAAGAATACAAATCAAGTAGTTAAACTTGAAACTGTACACAAAAGGAAGATGGCAATATATCTGCTGGGAACCAGATCACCATTAAATACTGAATTAGAGCAGGAAAAGTTGGTGATTTCTACTCTGGAGTGCAAACCTGGCAATCACCATAATTACTGGCACCATTACAACGCAATGAGGCTAAAATGGCTGTCCCCAAATTAACTTTCAACTGCCCTCTTGAAACCTCCTCCAAGATTCATCACAGAAATCCCCACAACCAGGAATGGCAGGCTTCCAGAGAATGTCTAATTGAGCTAAGACAATAGTACTCTGAGTTCTATGACTTAAAGGCCACATAGGCCTTTAACTGTCCTAGATGATGGAGATAGAAAGACAAAAAGTGAGCCAGCTTTGGCTTTCAAGGACTTTATAGTTCAATAGAAGGAAAAGTAATATATACAAATAAATGCTTAGAATATGTTTAAGTATAAAACACAGGAAAAATAAAAAAAGATTGGCCTGAGAGCTTAAGAAAAACCAGATTGCTTCTTGTCAGTAGAATCAGGAAAATGGCATCTGAGATGAACCCTGAGGAAAAGTTAAGAATGTCAATAGAGAATGGAGTTGGAGGGCAGATATTCTAGAAATACAAAAGTATGGGAGAGGGTGGATAAGATCTGGGAATCAATTTGTTTAAAGAAGAGTGCATGTGAAGAGGAATACTGAAAAATAAGGTTAGGATTTTGATAGAAAATGAGAATCAACTAAAGGGTTTTAAGCAGGTCAGGAAATTGTAGCATTTCTAATAAAAGATGATTTTGAAGTAGTGTGAAGGATAAATTATTGAGGGGAGAGAATGAAGGTAGGGTATCATGCAAAAATCTACCATATAACCATTATTATAGAGAACTGATAAAAAATGCTCACTGAATAGAGAGATCATAGACTAATATATATAATAATACATTTTTAGACATGACCAATGTGTTCATTTGTTTTGCTTGACTCTGCATATGTGACACAGGGGTTCTGTATTTTTTTTTCAGTAGGTAGGGGGAGGTGAGAGGAAGGGGAAAAAAAGCTTAAAATTAAAATAAAAAAAATTTTAAATAGTGATGATAAAGACCATAGTACAAGAAAAAGATTTTTTTCAAAGGACCAAAATTGGGATGATAGAAGTGGGAAAAACAAGAGAAGAAGAAAACAAATGTTAGAAATATTTTGGAGGTAGAATACACAGGACCTGACAACTGAATGAATATGGGGAATGAAGAAGAAAGAAAAATCAAAAATGACTCCAAGAAACACAAGCCTAACAATCCTAACCTTAAATATGAATGGAATAGGCAATCCAGTAAAATGAGTGGTAGAATGGATAAGAAAATACAAATAATGTATTACAATCAAGAAACATCTAAAAATGGACAGACAAAGAAAACAATATATACAACTATAATAATGGAAATGGAAAGAATGAAAGAAAAAAGGAAACTGAAAGCTGTGCAATTACAATTAAAAAGCTTGTCCCCAACAAATTTGCACCTACTTCTCTTCACTGGAGAGATGGAGGACTATGGGTGTGTAATACTGCACACACTGCCAAAGAACGGTGACATAAGTCAATCAACAAACAATTATTATGTGCAAGTACCATGCTAGGCATGAAGAAAGGTAAAAAAGCAGGGCACCTAGGTAGCATGGAGGATACAGTATTGGTCCTAGAGCCAGGAAGACCTAAGTTCACATCCAGGTTCAAACATTTCTTAGCTATGTGACCCTAAGCAAGTCACTTAACCTGTTTCTTCATCTGTAAAAATGGGGATAATAATATCACCTACCTCCCAGAGTTGTTCTGAGGATCAAATGAGATGTTTTAAAAATATTTAGCAGAGTAGCCACTATATAAATACCAGTCATCATCATTATAACTAAAATGTTGGGAGCAAAGCATCCTAGTCATAGGAGTCAGCATGTGCAAAGGCACTGGAAACAGGGGATGGAGGGTTGTATTCAATAAACTTTAAGCAGGCCAATGGGGCTGCATTATAGAGTAAAATAAGAGGGAGTAAAGTATGAGAAAACTGGAAATGTAGGAAGGATCCAGGTTAGAAAAAAGCTTTAAAGGACAAAAGAGGACTTCATATCAAATCTTGGAAAAGTTAGGAAGCAACTGGCACTTACTAAGCATGAACGTGTTCTTTAGTTTAGCTAAATAGCTATTTTTATTTTTTTTTAATCTTTTTTACAAAGACTGGCTTGTTGGGGATAAGAAGGAAGAGAATATATTTTAAATTAATATAATTTCTAAACAAAAGCCATCAATAAAAATAAGATAAATTTTAAAAAAATTTAAATAAAAAAGAATGACTCCAAGTTTTCAAGCTTAAAAGACTGGGAGAATGGTGACATCATCAAAAGAAATGAGAACGTTAGAACATAAAACAATTTTGTCAGAAAGGGTAAACAAAACAATAACCTATGTACATATACATATATCTATAGCTTGGCCAGTGGTATATCCTGATAAATTTAGGGTTAATATTGTAATACATGTTATAAACTAAAGGGCACTATGATATAATGGAAAATATATTAAACTGGAAGAGGCAAATGCTTTTACTGATTTCTGCCTCGGTTTCTTCAATTGTAAAATGAATAGGTTGGATAAGATAATCTCTAAAGTCGTATCCAGCTCTAAAATTTTAGGAATTCATGATATCTAAAGTCCCTTATGATTTTATTTTCTGAGACAAGATGTAAATGACTACCAAATTGCAGGGTTTACCTGCAATACTTACCTGCAATACTTATAGGTAAGTCCCAAAATTATAAATAGGTAACATTTCAAATTTTTGTTTCTAAATCAAATTGTTTGGAATACAGAATGCATTTCTCATAGAAACAATGTTCCACACAGTGCTGAATTGCCAAGCCAGTCCACAAAAGCTTAGTAACCCAAAAGATGCCCAAAACATTTAACTATAACCATCTCTGCCCGTAAAAATCACACCAATCTTCCTCTACGAAGGCTTCCCAGGTCAATCTACTCATAAATTGACCCATCCCCGCCTCCTACAAATTTTATACTATAATATATGTAGCATTTATAAACATATTTGTTGTTTTTTAGTTAATTGTTTTCATGTCTTCTATTCCCCCTACTAAGACAGAATTTCATTAAAGTCAAAAACTGTCATGTTTATCTCTCTATCTCTCCAACTGTACCTGAAACTGTTATATAGTCTATTTTCTAGAAGGCACCAGACTATAATAAAATACCTAGATAGCTCAAATAAATTTTAAAATTTAAAAGCCACAAAAAACTCTCACTACAAATCTATGAAATAAGGAAGTTGGACTAAATCTCTAAAGTGCATTCTGCCACCATCATTCTGTGATTCTTTGTATACTATGAACCTCCACCTCACATTTACCTGTCCCCTCCAAATAAAACACAATATCAAAGGTTACATTTGCAGCATGAGAGTAAACCAACCAGACTTTTACCCCAATCTCCTAGAAAGCCAGGGGAGGGAAGAGGAAGGTAGCCCACTGTTGACTGAATATTCTTATTCACTAACCAGAAGTCAGAACTTAGACTTCAATCTGTGGAAAATCTTGATTTATCAAAGGTTTTTCTACCTACAAAACAGAAAGGATACTATATTATCTTACTACCTTCTAAAATGATTTTGATGGGTAATTTAGACTTTTTTTTTTACTTCTTATGTGCAAGTTATTTACTTCCTTATTTTTTGCCAACACAGGTTTTTTTTTTTTTTAAGTACTTTTCAAGGTCTTTATATCAAGGACACACTATAGCTTTTTAGTTTAAAATCAATCCCCAATGCAATTATGTTGCTGTGGGATTTCTGGGGGGGAATGGAAGGCAGGGAATTTTTTTAAAGAAAACATTTTTGATGTTTCTATATCAAAACCAGCTATTAATACTGTATTTTTCCATGCCTATATAGTCTCCTACTTTTTCTTTTCCCTCACTTAAAATTAAGCCTCCTCCTGCTAATTCAAGATAACTGCATAATATCTAACTAAAAAATATCAAAATCTCTCTTTTAACCCAGCAGAATCAATACTACTTGCTGTTTTGCTACTGTATTTACCTTCCTGATCAAGAAAAAAGTTTAAAGCAAATATACGAGGTTATACAAAAGTAGAAGCTTCATGGACTCTTATACTTGTTTTGAAAAAAAGAACTTCAGATCTTGGCCCCACTGCAGCCAAGCATGAAAAGAAAATATTAGTTCAATACTAGAAGTCTAATGCCATAATTACAACATGTCTCTGACTAACCCCTGGTCTAACTCTCCTTCCTTTTCTAACCAGTCTCTCTTTCTTCCCTCCTCCCTACTCCCCTGGCAGGCACAATATTTATGCCCCCTAGGGCCTTGGAAAAAGAGTCAGACTGGGCTTCCAAGCAAAAGAACAGGGTTCAGTTGGGGAGAGGAAGGAAGCAAAAGGATTCCTCTACTGGCCTCCACTGCACCAATCCCAGCAGTCGGATCCATTGAGACAATAAATAGCCCAGCTACTGAAAAGTAGGGGCATGCTTCAGGGCCAATCCAAACTCTTCACCTTTTAGAACTGATTGTCTTTTCCATGGAAATTTTATCTGGCAGCTTCCTTTTGTCTAGGGGTGCACATGATCATAAGGAAACAAATTCACTTCTTCCAAACAAGTTCTTGGGTTTCTCTTAGTGCTGCCAAGCAGCCCCTTTCTCACTAATTTCAGATCATCCCTTGCCATTCCTCTAGGCAACCATGTCCTTGCCTCTGGAAGATGGGAAGATAACAAATTCCATTTGGGATGAGGAAAAGAAAAAGAAAAGGGAAGTTTTTCCTGACCTCTCTAAAACAATCATGAGAAAGAAAAAAAAAAGCTGGTGCCAACCTTTAGCTGCAAAATAATCACTGTTCATCTTGCTGACATCTAGTCACTCACTGCTGTTTTTTCTGAAACTGTTCCATACTCTATTTGCTAGAAGACACCAGACCATGATTAAAGTCTAAGAGAGATCAAGTGGATTTTAACATTTAAAAATCACAAAACTCTCAAAATAAATGTACCTTTCTTTTTAAAAAAAATCAAAAATGGTAATTTAACTGTTCCAATTATTCACCCCCCCCAGACATATATTTTTTGAAACTTATATGATTTCTGTCCTTGTAACAATGTTAAATCAAAAGACATTAAAATTATATACAATCAGCTCATAATGTCAAAATGCTGGGCTATGGGAATGCCCAAGCCATGATTACAAACAATCACATGCTCTTCCCCTATACCTTAGTTCAATATTAAAGCATCTGTATCTACTTGAAAACTGTCTTGGAATAATGGCTCTGAAAGGGTATTCCACTATGAAATAACTGTATTTACTTGACTAAAAATCCAAGAGTGAAATACTTGAAAGAAATGAGCTTCGATTTAATATTTCACTGAGAAAGAGAATTGTTTAATCTTATATTATCCTAACATTCTGTTAATTCTCCTTTGACATTTTTCCACAGGGGAGAAGCACTGAAAAAAATGTTGTAACCACTTCGTACTATAACATTTTAATATTTATTGGCTTGTATAATACAATCCCTTGAGTTTCAGTAACCTTTACAAAGTATCTTAAAAGAAACATAACAGAATTTAAAATGTCTCCCTGCCCCCATTTGTCTTTATATTGTTTAATCCAGAAGAGAGAGTTTGACTTTTTTCTTTTTTGCTTTTTTGGAGGGGGCAGGCAGGGCAATTGGGGTTAAGTGACTTGCCCAAGGTCACACAGCTAGTAAGTGTGAAGT
This sequence comes from Gymnobelideus leadbeateri, assembly GCA_011680675.1. Taxonomy (NCBI): domain Eukaryota; kingdom Metazoa; phylum Chordata; class Mammalia; order Diprotodontia; family Petauridae; genus Gymnobelideus; species Gymnobelideus leadbeateri. The sequence goes on from WOXC01003884.1 coordinate 836,788, forward strand.
GTCTAAGGCCAGATTTGAACTCAAGTCCTTCAGACTCCAAGGCTGGTGCTCTATTCACTGTACCACCAAGCCGCCCCTGTTTCTCACTTTTTCTAATTTGAATAGTCATATATATCCAGCACTAAAAACAGGAATAGAATCCAACAGAGTAGTAAGAGATTCTGGGCCATGTTTAATAATTTAGAATCTATTTTCTTTTTTCATTGACCAACTCAGGATGACCTGACTAGTTAAAATCATTTTATTCTGCACGTGTTTTCTCAAACTATCCCCAAGTTCTGAGGCATACACATTCCATCTGATCCCAACCAGAAATCACACATACTCATATTTTACTAAGTTTATCCTTATTCTCAAAAAAAAATATGGGAAATATAGCAGGATCTATCCTATTCCCTTCCTTCTATGAAGCAGTGGCAAGAGATCCCAGGTACATCTTCAACAATCTAACCAACTAATGCTGTTTTCAACTATGCCACTGCCTACATTCTAAATGCCAATACAATGTTTTCTATATTCTGTCTACCTGGAAATACAGTTTTAATTTTCAGTCTTCAGTGAGATGATTACCAGAAATAAATCCTCAGTCCACTATGCAGCCAAAGGCAAAACTAACCACGTTTTCATCACACATTTTTAAACCTAATATGAAAAGGTATTTTTTTTATACCTAGAAGCATAACCCACTTTTCATAGAAAATTCAGCCATAGGCTTTTTTATTTATCAAAGAAACCAGTTAAGCTGGTTAAGTATTTTAAAATACTTTTAAACCTGGAGAAAATGTATAAACCCCCCAGTTGAACCTCCAAGGAAAGTAACTGGGGCCATACAGTGATTTGGCCAATATCAAACAGCTACTTCTGTTTTCAGAACTATTTTCATTCAATTCTGGTAGCAGAATTAGGAGTAAAAACTTAGATCTCCTGACTTTCAGTCTAGTGTTTTTCCTACTACAAATCTATAATATGCATATTGACTATAAATGATATTACAGGGGCGGCTAGGTGGCGCAGTGAATAGAGCACCAGCCCTGGAGTCAGGAGGACCTGAGTTCAAATCCAACCTCAGACACTTAATACAAAACCAGCCATGTGATCTTGGACAAGTCACTTAACCCCAATTACCCTACCCCCCCTCCAAAAAAAAACGCCAAAAAATGATATTATATACAAAAAGAGAAGTCAGTAGTGAATCAATCAATAAAGGCAGTGTTGATCTGAAGGAAATTCAAGTTAAAGACCTAACAACAAAAATTTCTGTCACCTTGGAACAATAGTAATTTGACAAGTTATACTTAGATCAAAGCCATGGGGTTAAAAAAAAAACAAAACTCCTTTACTAATGCCTGAATCTCACCTCTGTATAAAAATGACTGGCCTGGTCTAGTCCATAATCTCTATGGTATCTCCTGCCACATCAATGTAAATAATTTAACAGATCTACATAAGCACCTTAAGGAGCTTTTAAAGGCTCCAAGTCTCATCTTCATGTATTCTAAGCTTATGCCATTCACTAATAAAGCTTCTTCATAGATGTTTTAAGCCATGGTTACCTAATAAAACCCTTAAAACAATATGGCACTTGAGATCAAATTCTACCAAACTCAGTAAGCATGTCTACCATTTGCAAAATCTTATGTGTTATAATATGGGAGATAAAAAGATAGGGAAAGGATGCCTGTTCTAATGCAGCCTAAAATCTACTGTGGAGTTGGAGTATATAAATACATATATGTACATATAAAAGTATATAAATATATGCACAAATAAATTATAAAATAAATCATGTGCACAAGAAAAATAGTAAAAATGATATGAAAAGCTTTAACCTCCCTGGATCTGGATTGTGATCTAGGGTGGAAGTTGTGGGTGGGTTTACAGCTTGCCAGAAACAGAAGTTGCCCCCCACACGTTCGGGACGAAAATTCCTCTAGCTGGCCTTAAAGCCATAGTGTGGCAACAAGCCCAAAAGTCAAGCAATTAAGTGGCAACATGCCAAGGCAAAGGAAACAGAAAATGCAACCCTAGACTCCTATTTTGGGGGCATAGAGCAGGAAAAGGACTGTGAGGTCAGAAGTCCTGCTCCAAAAGCCCCAGGGGAAAACATGAGTGGGTTGCAGGCCATAGAGGACCTTAAGAAGGACTTTAAAAATCAAATAGAGAAGTGGAGGAAAAATTAGAAAGAGAAATGAGAAGGATGCAGGAAAAGTATGAAATGAGGGTCAACAGCCTGACTGAGGAAACAACACCTTAAAAAATAGACTAACTCAAATGGCAAAGGAGGCCCAAAAGGGCAATGAGGAGAAGAATGCCTTAAAAAGTCGAATTTGCCAGATGGAAAAAGAATCTCAAAAGTTCACTGAGGAGATTCATTCCTTCAGAGTTAGACTGGAGCAAATGGAAGCTAGTGACTTTATGAGAAATCAAGATGCTGTTAAGCAGATCCAAACAAATGAAAGATTAGAAGGCAATGTGAAATATCTCATGGGAAAAACCACTGACCTGGAAAATAGATCCAGGAGAGACAATTTAAAAATTATTGGACTACCTGAAAGCCATGATCAAAGAAAGAACCTAGAAATCACCCTTCAAGAAATTCTCAAGGAAAACTGCCCTGATGTTTTAGATCCAGAGGGCAAAATAGAGGTTGAAAGAATCCACCGATCACCTCCTGAAAAAGATCCCAAAAAGAAAACTCCCAGGAATATTATAGCCAGGTTCCAGAATCCCCAGATCAAGGAGAAAATACTCCAAGCAGCCAGGAAGAAACAATTTCAATATTGTGGAAACACAATCAGAATAGCCCAGGACCTGGCAGCTTCTACACTGAGGGATCGAAGGGCATGGAATATGATATTCCAGAGGGCAAAAGAGCTGGGAATGAACCCAAGGGTCACCTACCCAGCAAAACTGAGTATTTTGTTTCAGG